>VDFB02300534.1:0-28662 GCA_007258455.2 Sequoia sempervirens | reverse complement strand
TTTTTTGGGCAAACAATTGAGGCTTGATTCATACCTTTTGGAAAAACAGTTGAGGATTGATCCACCTCTTTTCCTTTTCTCTTTGCATTGATTTTGAAATTGTATGATTGTGTATATCTTGTGTCGCTACTGCATGTATGTGTCTCTTTGTGCCTTTGTTGGTTTACCATGAGATCTTAGATCTTGGGGGCTTGATCATCCTACTTGATCCTTGTCATCTATATTTCCAACAATTGTACAATTGGACCTCTCTTGACTTATTTGTCTACTTTAGTGTGAGTTTGAGTGTGGGCTCATACTCTCACTAAAGTGGGCTACATGTAGTGTAGAAAATTGTATACCTTTACAATTTCACACTATGTTTGAATCCCATTAATTAATTGGATTTAATTAAGCCTCTAATTGACCAAATTATGCATTCCAAAGCCTTATTATTCCTAATTTCTGAAAGGGAAACCTATATAAACGATTTCCAAAATTAATTAAAACACCTTGGAAATTGAGTGTCCTGGACTTAGGTCTTAGGACCCATTCGCCCAAGGGTGAATGGGTCCCCTTTAAGTCCTAGAAACCAATTTTTAATATGTTTTGGCAGCATTTTAATGATTCAAATTCAAGTTTCAAGTGTCATCTTTTAGAATCTCATTTTTGGGAAATTAGATAAACACTTATAAATATAGTATTTTTATCAATTCAAATCTAAGAAGCATTATAAACAAGCAAGAGGTCAAATTTACAAGGGAAAACATTATCGTCAAGAGTATTGAAGAATAGATTTATCAGTCATCTACAACAATAATTAAGATCATATCATGATGTCAAAGTTCATGTGTGTTCATGTCATGTTTTGGAGCTAACATTTGTGATGTAGGTTTCAAGCATTCAAGCATCAATAAATCAATCCAATTCATGCAAGATCCAAGTCTTAGAGTGATGTGTTTGAATCAAGTCCTCTAAGGGAAGCCATTAAGGGTTGGGAAAGTTGTAACAAACAAGCGTTCATTCATCAATTCCCTCATTTTGTCATTATTTCATTATTAAGGTTTAATTACCAAACATGGGGTTTGACTAAGATAAACTCCCATTCACCCAAAATAAACATTTTTGCTTCTCTTTGTATGTGCAGATTTATAGGTGTAGAAGGATTGAAAGTTGATCTAAGGAGAAATTTGGTAAAGTTGCATAAGTTGTCATCATTGTTGTCAAGCTACAAAAACTCAACTACAAATTTTATTTTTGGATTTTTGACACTCAAACCTGGAGGAATTAGAAGCTTAGAGGGATCAAAGGACTGCATAAACTAATTTTGGACCCTTGCACTATGACCCATTCACCCTAGGTGTAACAACTCGCCACGAAACCCTAGATGACAACACACAAAACACCAAAAAATGAACTTTTTTTTTTGAAAGTGCAATATTCACAAGATAGAAGATGAATCAATAGTTTGTTTTCTAATCTAAGTCCTTTAAGGTTCGTGACTACGCTACTTGATTCCCATTAACTAAACTAGCAAGAATGGAAATCATTACATTGAACCAATTCCATCAACAATATAAAATTATATTTAATCATCTCATTTAATTGAACAATCAATATGAATTATCCATTTCATGCCAACAATATATAATAACATCAAAGATCATTAAATTAACAATAAAATACATTACATTTACCATTGCAAGAGAGAGTTCACAATTAGTTACAGTAATGCATCATTACATCATTGTCTCCTTGAATGAGAGAAGAGTGTACATCAAAAGTATAATATATTATACAATAGATTTATGGTACAATACAAGTACATGAATAATAATCCACATGAAATGGGACAAGTGAAAAAGTCTTCAAATCCCAAAGTAAGTCACCATAAACACAATCAAAGTGAGAGAACCTAATGGAGTACAAGGCACATTCCACTCGACCATGTGGAACCCTAAGGTCCACCCCTCATTCTAGGAGATAGCATTAAGGTCCGAATTTTTTCTTCTCTTTGTATGTGCAGATTTACAAGTTTAGAAGGATTGAAAGTTGATCTAAGGAGCAATTTTACAAAGTTGCATAAGTTGTCATCATTGTTGTCAAGCTACAGAAACTCAACTACAAATTTTATTTTTGGATTTCTGACAGTCAAACCTAGAGGAATTAGAATCTTAGATCCGAGATCAAAGGAATGCAAAAATTGATTTTGGACCCTTGCACTACGACCCATTTGAACTAGTTGTAACACCCCGCCACAAAACCCTAGAGGACAACACACAAAACATCTAAAAACAAACAATTTTTTTTTTGAAAGTGCAATATTCACAAGATAGAAGATGAATCAATAGTTTGTTTTCTAATCTAAGTCCTCTAAGGTTCGTGACTACACTACTTGATTCCCACTTAACTAAACTAGCAAGAACGAAAAATCATTACATTGAACCAATTCCATCAACAATATAAAATTATATTTAATCATCTCATTTAATTGAACAATCAATATGAATTATCCATTTCATGCCAACAATATATAATAATATCAAAGATCATTAAAATAACAATAACATCCATTACATTTACCATTGCAAGAGAGAGTTTACAATTAGTTACAATAATGCATCATTACATCATTGTCTCGTTGAATGAGAGAAGAGTGTACATAAAAAGTATAATACATGATACAATAGACTTATGGTACAATACAAGTACATGAATAATAATCCACATGAACTGGAACAAGTGCAGAAGTCTTCAAATCCCAAAGTAAGTCACCACAAACATGATCAAAGTGAGAGAACCCAATGGAGTACAAGGCACATTCCACCTGACCATGTGGAACCCTAAGGTCCACCCCTGTTCTAGGAGATACATTAAGGTCACACCACCAAACAGTCAAAAGATAGAAAACAACACAAAGGCTAACATGACACCAATGAACAAGTACAATACAACATTACACAACAATAACACCACTTCTAGAGGCACACAAACATCAGAGGGAAACAAGAGGCAAGGGAATACTAGGTTGTTGTAGGAGGAGTGTCATCACATAGTTTGCTATGGGTTACGCATGCAAATCTTCCTAGGCCCCGAACCCCATCCTAGGTTACCCTAGTAACCTCTACCAATCTCCGACCCCCATACAAACCTATGCAAAATCAACATACCTCTCATGGGGATGAGACAATTGATCTTTCCATTCCATACCTTCTCAACTCATCTCAAGCCTAAACGAGCACTTGAGCCATGAGTGAGGCATTCGCTTATCTTGATTAGTATGATTACTACGCAACCCCCTAGTTCATTTTAGGTTATCAATTAATTACGAAACATGGGTTACACTGGTGCTACTTTGTACGCCAACCCCCATTGAGAGCCACTCCCCTACTAGCAACTAAGAGACCCAAAGAAATCAAAAGAGCAAGGCCAAATTGCACAATCACAAAATCTCATTAACAAACATATCAAGGCAATGCATAACCCTTCCGGCACTCAAGTTCCAACCACATTGGTGAATAAACTGTGCAAGGCTAATGGCCATCATATACTCATTTAATACAAAACAATCATCTCAAAAATTATCAAAGAATTCCATCTAGAAGATGATTTCCCTTAGCCTCTGGAAGACTCCTAATAGTCACTTCACAAGATGACTTAAACATTTGAAAAAAAGCTCACAATTCATTCCCAAATCAACAATCATTCACTTGCTTCATATAAACAATTCAAACAATAATAGCACATGGAGTCTAAAAGGGGTTTCCAAGGTAATCATTTCACGTTTTTAACTAATTAATCATCCAAATCAAAGATAACCTTTTCTATATAGACTAACTTCCAATTATTCTAAACTCAAATATATTGATATTCTATACTTAATGTTTTCCCTTGCTTAATTTATTTATATGCAAGTACATAAAAGCAACAATTTCTTCTTTTTTTCACAAGAAATACCCTACACCTACAAGTATACCTATACACATATACACACACACACACACACACACACATATATACATACATATATAAAAATATATTTACACACACACACACATATATACACATATATATGTATAAATATGTCTATACAATTAATTTTTAGAGTGTTGTTGATAGAACATTAAAATAAAGTACAACAATACATTGATAATATTATAACAGTAGAATCACTCATACATACATACAAACACACACACACACATATGCAAATTGCATGAACAAAGCGATCAATGCGTATTGCAAATGAGTATAAGAATTACAACGACATCATGCATTCTAATATGCATTTCATTCAAACATATGTAAACATTATAATATGCATTTTAACCCCACACCATAATATATATTCAAATACCAAACAAGTTAGTTAACAACAATAGAAACAAAGCCCACAGCGTGCGATAGGTGATAGGAGCATACCAACAGTGGACGCCATATTATATGTAAAATTCAAACCAAATTAAATGTCAAATTGTATTATGGTGTTGTAAGATTAAATCAACATTCTAACATAAGGCAATTTCACAAACTAATTGCATACAAAATGCATAAAAGAATATACTTCAGACAACTGAATGTTTATAGAAACAACTCAACCCAACATGAAGAGTGACTTAAATTAAGGGAAATAGCGAATCCACTAAATTGCATGGTGCTACTATTAAGAGTATGAAATTTGAATATAATACAAACTTAGTCTGACATTATATATCGAACTAAGGAGCTATAGATAAAGAATGTGAAACCCTTATCCTAGGCAGTGACTGAGAGAGAAGGTATATAGAATGGAAACGAAAGAGATGACAATTAAACTGAAGCTTATAACTGATGGTTCCAACACTTAGTTTCCAACTAGAGATTACAGTTGGAAATATCTAAATTGACTATTGATTGAGCAGATAGACAATGAATAAGTCGTCGGTTTAAACATGGGAAGAGGTTTGTTTCCAGTGACCTCTATTAAGAGGTAAGGCATAAAAGAAAGAATTCTAAATTTGAATGCCTCACAACTAATTACATATCCAAAGGACTAGATGTTGAAGGATGCAGACAAGGTATATGAATGAATAAATAAGAACTCAACCATTTTATGCCAACACATTGCTGCCAGAAAAGAAGAGCGGTTGGAAGTGATGATGAATTTTGTCTATAATTACCATTAGAAGGTTTAAGATATAATATCTAAAACAAAAGCTTGGTTCAAGAAGGAAATTACTTCTCACAATTTAAACCAAGAAAATAATTTACAGAGTGCAAAATTTCAATTACAATGAATAAGAAGTGAAATTCGAAAGCAATCAAAGGAGAGGCAGAGGTTTGCACCTAAATTGAGAATGGAGACATTTAATCATTCTTGCAGCTGAGATGCTTAAAAATAATTACAGTCAAATTGGGAAGAAATACAAAACAAGCAATTTTATAGAATACTCAAAATTCTAATCAAATGATTATTTTAATTCAGGCACACATTCATATAATAATTACTTTTTGAACAAACATTAATTTAAGAAGAAATAATGAAACCTAGAATAATTCAAATTCACTGAGTTGGGTGTTGTTGTCGGGTTTGAATTCCAGTTGCAGCTCTAATTTCCTCCAAAGCTTCAATTTACAAATTTGCAGCTCCAATCTCTTCTGAATTCAACAACTTCTATAAAAACCCCAAATTCAAAGCTCCCAAAACCCCAAAACCTGCAAGAACAAAATTTCAGAGCTCTTAAGAAACAAAATATTCCCACAATCAATCCCCAAGATTAGTTTTTAGAAGAATAACAAAAAGCCCTTATCTTTTGCAAGATAACCAATTTATTTATTATTTTTCCCCAATCCGTTGCAACCTCCACTTCTTTAAATTAATTATTTTATTTAATTTCACACACCTTATTAACTGCCACAATTTCACTTATATTAATTTTTATAATACAACTATACTTTAATGCTTGCACACAATAAATTAAACAATTAAAATATTAATTTATAATTTTAATTCCTTTTATTTTAATTTTACTTGCACAATGCACTAATTAATATATTTATTTAAATATTTCTTTATTAAACCATAAATTTTAATTTATTAAAATCAAATAAAGACTTTAATAATGTTTTATTTAATCAATACTTCAATTATATAAAATCTTTTAGTTTAATTATTCCAAAGCCTTTTAATTTTGATAATTTTTAGTTTAATATAATAATCAGACAAAAGCACTAACCAAGTACAATACTCAAATGAATAGAACACCAAGCAATAACTGACCTCGAAGCAAAATGGACAAAAAAATGATAACAACAATGACAGACCAACTTGAACCGACCACACAAACATGGAACGAAACACAAACACTCATCCTCATCAAGGATGATGGCTCAACAATGGGGACCTAATGCTATCTCCGAATCAACAATCTCCATTGGGATTAAGGTACGCTCAAACCTGGAAATTTAGGTGGAGTCAATGCTTGGTACTTGCAACTTGTAGTAAACCACATAGTCGAATATGTACATAGACAAGCAATCAAAAACACCGTGAAGGGAAAATCAAAATGGCACAAGGCACTCGCAAGTGAGATATGCAACACCATTCCCCTTCACCTAAACACATCAATGCACAATAATCAAATACCAAATCATGATAAGAACATACATCCAACAATCACATAAAACTCATATCAATAATAACCCATATAATTAATTAAACTGATCTACTAAGTATGGTATAAGAATAAACATCAAATATAAGAGTGTCATCAAGTACCATCATAATTTTGCATCAAAGTATCATAATGTCCACTACAACCAAGTAACTATTAGAAACAAAAAGCAAACTAAGGGGCACTACACTAGGGCGAACTAGTCCTGCTATAGGCCTTGAAACCCGCTTTTATCATAGGTGCACACCAGTCTGCCCTTCTCAAATCTACTTGCAAATTTTATTTTTCTATTTTTTTTATCATAGAACTTTGTATTTAAAGTATTAGGTCACATAATTCCTTTAGTTAATGCACTTTAAATCATTCCAAAACATTGAAAATCAGTCATTTTTATCATAAGAAAGTGAAGACTCAAAAGACCCAAAATAGGGTTGACTCACCCCAATATTGAAAGTCAATTCTATCCCTTTGTGATCTTTCTAATGAAATTAGGGAGAGGGGTGTTTGAATCATAGGCCATTGCATCATTCCACATTGATTGAAGTGATACCCCCTTTTCCCTTTGTTTCAATGTTTATCATTTTGTATGAAAAGAAAAAGAGTTATTTTTATTAAGCACATGCATATCATGCTTGGATTTATCCTTGTTAAGAAAGTAGTACTCTTTGTTTTGTGTGATTGGGTTTACCTTCTGGGATAGGGTGCTGAATATGGACCAATAAAGAAGGTTGATCCTCTTTTTGAGATCTTTCAATTTAATCTAGTGCTTTGGCCAACACCATGTTTTCATTGAAAATAGATGAATGTTACCTAGAAAATTATAATCATATGTTTCTCTACCATATCCTGATAGTAGGACATTGCCTGTTCATGTTAGAAATGCATGTAGATATATCAAGTTGCATCGAGGTTCCCTCCTACTTATTGTTTCTAGGTTGTTAGGTATTTCATGCAGGGTTGGGTATTCTTTGAGTAGGAAGAATTCTAGTGAAGTGTAAGCTTTGTGGTTGGGTGGAAAAGTGCCTGAGCCACATTCTCATCTCTTAGAATTATGGATGATTATTAGGGTTGGTGACGGTTAGAGACTATGTTTCTTATATCATTATTTGTATTTGTACTTCTAGATTGTTTAGTTAGTTGACTATATGGCATGAGAGCCCGAGTTGTACTTTTGTATATCATATTTTATGTGCTTTTTACCTGAATTATGCACTACACATATGAGATGTGATATGCCATTTATTTATCCATTGAAGTTGTTTCATTTTAATTTCATATTTATGAGATATTGAGTTACTATTTATTTTTGTGAGATTGTTTAGGGTTTCAAACCTTACATAACATTAGGGTTTAGCACTATTAGGTCCCCTCGCCTATGATTATATGTAAACATTTTTTTTATGCACTAGACTTGGGATTCACAATTTCCTTGCATCATTATGAAATGATTATCTTCCCATACATTACAAAAAATGTCATGCAGACATAGCAAACATATTTAACTAAAATTATATTGTTTGTACTCACTACATATAATTACAATACGTATTTTTCATATTAAATATATATCAGATATGATAGCCTTTGGGATTAAAAAAAATTTGATTTTCTTCATATTGATTAGATATATTAGCATTTAAAAAAGATTTGATTTTCTCCATATTGATCAAGGATACATTGGATTACTTATAAATCAAATGAATACAATAGATAATGGTATTATTTATACATAAAATTTCAAACATGCATCCCAGTACTAGAATAAAAAAATTATTTTTGTACATGTATTACTCTAAAATGGGAAGATTGGCACACATTAACCTAAAATTCTTATCTTCATACCTACTATGGAGATTAATAAAAATAATTCCCAAAAGACATCAATTAGACATGGAATTATATGATGTTATTCTATTATATTAAATTTAATCCTCATTTTCCAAACAATATACATTATAAATGATTGACACTTGAAACCCCAAAACTACTAAACCAATTTCACTCAAACCATGGGAGAAAAGACAATAGATTTGATGTCAACGAGTTTTGTGTTGTTTGGTTGCTTGAAAATTTTATCTAACCCATATTCCCATCCCTTTTGGTTCAATGGGACCACTACCTATATTAGATGGGTTAAGGCCTATAAAATTCATTGTTGTGGTGTAATACCCCTCATGCTACTATTTGATTTTGACATTTACTGTGGTTTTGTTTGGCACATTGTGATTTTGGTTGATACTGTTGCTATTATGTGTGGTAGCTTAGACTATTACTATACTCTTATGATGCCATGGATATTGTGATGACATTTTATTATGATCATTTGATGGAGTTATTTGGAATGCAGTAGACTATAGAATAGTAATTTATGATGTGGTGTAAAATTATAATGCTTTATATGATGATATGTTTTGGTGAGGGGACAGGTAGCATCACTCGTTCGCGAGCCCCTGCTACGCTGTGAATCCTCCTCACAATGCTTTGATTTTATGTATATTGTATATCACCTTGTGGATGCAGGCTTTGCAGGAATAAGACTCGATTCCACCTATTTCGGTAGGTCTGGGCGAGCATTGAACCAACCCAACGGCAGGAAGTTGAATATTTGAGGTGACATGAAAAGTAACTCTGTACCAAGGTGTCAACAGTCTTGTATCTTCATGGTTTGTGCATATTGGTCACATTCAATTGTGTAGTTACATTGGTCTTTGTATGATTTTATGATTTGTCTAAAGTAGTGAATGGTCTTATGCGGTAAATTAAATAATTAAGTAATTAATAAAATAAAACATAAATAAATATGGCAATAAATAAATATTGATAATAAAAATATTACTTTTATTTTGAGTCTCTCAATGGTTGATTTTAATAAGTAATTATTTAATAAAGAATTGTGGAGATGATGAATATTTATATATTTGTTCATGTTGTGGATTTAAAATTTATTTAGTTTTAATTAAATGCATGAAAATGAAAATGTATTATGGGAAAAGCATCAATGAATATTATTTGGTTTTATTTCTTGAAATGTGTCCTCTGGTATTCACGGGAAGAGGAAATTGAAGGGATTCATGGGAATGGATTTTAAGAGGAGGTTTCTTTGTTTGAGGGGATGTTTTTTTTTGGAAGGCTGGAGAAATTTTACCTTCAATCATTTTTCTGCCCTTGGTTCTTTTCTGTTTTTGGAGAAATTGGTGCAGAGGAAGGAAGGTTTGGATCCGTTGCTGGAAGATTTGCAGCAAAGGAAGTAGTGCAGCAAGAGGACCAAGCTTCTTCAATCTTCTGCAAGCGAAGGACGCCAGGTTCCTTCTTTTAATTTATTTATCTTCTATTAAATAGGAATTTGTGTTTGTAAATGAAATTTATATTTAGGGTTGAAAATTAGATAATGACAGGAAGAAAATTTATTGGGGTTACAGTTTAATCAAAGAAAATTGGGGATTGTTATTTGATTGATGAAATCTCTGGGGTTTCTGGGTTGTGGCTGTTTATTTAAAAATAAAAAAAAGAGGGGTTTTTATTGCAATCTGAGAATTAAACAACATTATGTTATTTCATTTTGTTTAAAAAAAATTTGTTATTGTTTTGAAAACAATTACCTTTCCTCGGATTGCTGGTTTATATATATATTTCTTTATAAAACATTTGCTCGAAACGCATGCACTTCGCGTACAGAATTGCGCATCAGAATATTATTCGACCAGGAATATATATATATATTTTATATATATATATATTTATACATGATATTATTTTATTACATATAAGCATAAATTATATATATATATATTTTAACTGGAATTGAAATTTTGAAATGGAACAAATTTTAAAACCCTGTTATTTCTTCCATCGACTGCGGCGCTGAATTTCAGTGATGAATTATGTTTATATTTCATGGCCAGTGGGGATTTGCCGGGCCAGACTCCACCACACTCGCTTATCATCATCGTCATTTGCGACTGCCAAGATTGCGGGATACCGACTGGCTCCACGACAGTTGGACCGCAAAAATCAGGATCGCCTTTTACTACTGAGAATCCTCTATAGATTGAAGTTGGGATTAAATCCCCATTTAAATTTTAATGTTTGTGAATATAATTTTTAATATGCGATTTTTATATATTAAAATTCTGTGCGGATTTTTATTTGGATATATATATATATGTATATATATGTATATGTATATATATATGTATATATATGTATATATATATATATATGTTGTAGATATATATTTATATATATATAGATTAATTTATTTATTCTGGTTGAAGTATTATTTAATTAATTTCACTGTTATTTAAGAAGAATATATATATACTGTTTTATTTCTGTTTAATAGATATTCTGTTAATTCAACTATTAGTTAAAATGTATAAATATATTTTGTTCTGTTCTGATTAAAATTATATTTTTCTGTAATTTATCTATTATCTAGAAAATAGATATTCAAAGTTAGATTCTGTTTCTTTTCTATTTAATAATAAAGCAGAAATTTTTACAATGAAAATATTAGTAAATTAGAAAGAAATATGTTTTATTGAATTTACAACTTGGAAAGGATATTGTGGGTAAAACAACATTGTTTATTAATTATGGTTTTAGTATGATTGCATTTTAGGAATGGAATTTATTTTGTAATCTACTTTGGAATTAAATAAGTTATCTCTTTTAATTATTTATTCTTGAAATTTAATCTTGTTGCATTGTTGGGTTTGGGACACTGTTAATTTCATGATGTGGGATCCCGTTTGTATCAACACTTTAGTCTTCCAGAGGATGATGTTTTTTGCTGAGTTTATACTTTTTCACCTTGATTTATGATGAGTTATGTTTTATTAATGGGGTGTACCGCATTATGAGATTTTGTTATGGTATTTTTATTTGCGAGATGGTTTATGCCTCGTGTATTACTTTTGTTGTCATACTTTGATGATTATGATTGGCATGGTACAACCCCTGTTTTTTGGTGGGTCTCTAGGGAGAGTGGCTCCTTGTGGGGGCCGGCGCCCCGTTTAAGGGGAAGAGCTCATGATAACACACGAGTGAGTTAGTAAATAAGTGAAAACCTAATAATTAACTTAGGTGGGTTGGGTAGTAATATCATTGCAAGATTTTAAAAATGGATGCCTTGTCTTCATTAGTGCTACCGCAGACTAATGGAAGGCTGAGAAGGCCATGGTTGGCAAGGTCATGACCTCGTCCTCACTAGAGGTCTACGGCTCCGCATGAGTCACCCTATGGACCGGCGCCTCCAATTGGGAGGAAGAGCACATGACAGCCATAGATGGGACCGGTGCCTCCAGTTGGGAGGAAGAGCACATGACAGCCCATGTAGGACTATGCGATGACACTCTCCCCTAGTTGCCCATGTGTTTGTGTTATTGTGTTCCTCTGGAAGTGGGTTATGGGAGTTGATTTTGATTGTTGTTTGAATTGATTTAAATTGATTTAAGATTATTGTTTTGATACCTCTTTAGCATGCGTTGTATGATCTCATTTATATTTTATTTACGATCTTCCATCTTTATGACATTGTGATATGGTGTTATTGGTTGCTCATTTTAATTGGTGTATTATGAGATGGATCTATGTTGGTACTTTTTGTATGGTTATACTTTTTGTTGTCATTCTTGGTCGGAGTTACTTCTCTATCAACTCTTAGCATGGGGGTGGTCGGGTGGAACGTGCTTCGCACACCGTTGGGTTCCCCATCAGCGTTCGTGGCTTCAATTGCATCCAGTTGAAGATTTATTCCAGTTGATCTCCTTGTATTTTGATAAACTTGTATATTGTATTCATCCCACATGTTTGGGATTCATGATGTAACTTTATGGACGATGTAACATTTGAAAGATGATGTAATGTAATTATCTACTTTGTAATTTTAAGTGGGTTATGAAATGTCTCATGGGTTTATCTTGTGATAGAATTTATGTATGTATTTATATAATGTTGTCATTTATAGTTTCTTGTTTGATATCTTATGAGATGATGTTTAGTAATTTTTATTTTTCGATGTAACCTCATGGGGCCCCAAAGGATTGATTATGTTGTTTGTATGAAGTATATGAGTATGTATATGATCATTTAATATTGGTATGATTATTATTTATCTTTATTTTAAAATATATATATATATATATATATATATATATATATATTTGTGTTCTTTTGTTGTTTGTTCTTTGGGGCTTGGTACGGCCGTATGTGGAGTACCGAGGGATGTGAATATTCATCATATCCCTACTGAATGCATGTTGTTCATGCAAACAATTCAATGAATTTCTCAAACACATCTACTTATATAAATCCCTCTTTTCCATCTCAAGATCATTTTCCCTTGTATCTTTCTCCCTTAAGATCATATCTTGCTCTTTTTATCTTTATTTACCTACTTTGTATATTTTTGTGTTGTTTTCTTCCTTGTAGTTGAATATTTCTCTAATTTTTCTTGCTCCTTCCTTTCTCTTGTATCAAATCTTATTTCCACTCTCCTTTATTTATTATCTCTTTCTTAATTTTAACTCTTAAATTTATTTATTCCTTTTCTTTTTCTCCATTGAAAAGTTCATGTAATAATTTACAAGTATAAGTTAATATTGTTGGTGCAATCAAATTCCAATTTTCCCTACATTCCTTAGTTTTTCCTTGATAAATTTAATAGGAATTTTAAGGAATTGGTTGATCTTTGAGTCACTTTGGCCTTCTAATTTGATTATACATGACTCCCATGTTTACCCTCAATGGAAATTCCACCATAATATTGACTTTCTCACAAGTCTATTCCATTATATTTGACATCACAACCTTGACAATCAATATACTAATGCACTGTATTAGACACATTCAATGTCGGTGGAAAAGATGGAAAGGAAAATTTTTGTTCTTATTTGTGGTAAATATGTTGATTCCCAAATTCATAGCTCCCTCCATTAACCATGATTATTAGCTTAGCTGAGTGGGAAATGAATTCCATCTTCTTGCTACTCATGTTGATTTTGTAAGGAAGCTAAGGTAGCATAACAACTTCCTACACTAATCTTGAGAGGAGGATAATTCAAAATTTTATAGATCTTTTCAACAGTTACAAAAAATTAAACATAAATAAACATAAATATCATGCATGCCACAACACAGTGATTTACGTGGGGAAAACCCTTTCAGGAGAAAAAATCCACATTCCAAAAGTTGCCCAATATATTATCAAAAATCACAAAGATTACAATATACTTGCAGAGCACTTACTTCTCACAGGAGTATCACCAACCAGAGATCTAGAGGCAACATGATCACTATCAGACTCTTAGAATACATCAAAATAAACATCTGTAATACAAAACCATCATAAAATAGGTTTACCTTCTAGGGAAAGTCAAGCTAATAAAATATCAACCGTGAGATCTAAGACCTAATGATGAATGATCCAGATTTACAATAATAAAATATAAATAAAATTTTCCTTTTGAGGGCGCTGCCCTCGAGTCCCCATTGGGGGAATGATCCCCCTAGACCCCTCATGGGGGGGGACCCTTGTGCCCCCTCGATCATTGTCATATCAACAATACCTTATGTAATTGCAAGGTTGAGACATATTTTCCCAACAAAGTTTCATGCATGCCAACATATACTTGGCCCTCTAACTCTTTAGTTTTTATTACATCATTGATTTTTTTGAGCACTATTTCAAGTGTTTTGGGAGGAATTTCATCCCTTGCAAGGCTTGATAACAATTATTTTGTCACTTCTACTTTTGATACATCAAATCCTAAAAGACTCATAATGTTCTACCCTACACAAGCCTCAACATGTATAGTAAATTGAAATTTTTCACTTGGATGCATGCCATCCATAAGTATAATAGGATTAGGTGGCCACATTCTTTCCCTCTCGAATCCTACTATTATGTTTATAATAATTAATGCATTTTGGAATGCTTTACTACCAAGTTTTTCCATTTTTTTCCCTCTTAAGTTCTATATTTAGAAACTTGGCTAGCCACATTGCTCTTTCAATTTTGAAATATCATGCAAATATAAAAAATACTCACATCAAGGAGTTGAAGTTTGTGTGAAGTGTGAGCTAGCAATGTTAGCAAGTCAAACACTATTGACCTTTTTTTTTGGGATTGTTGTGACAACAACATGACATTTCATGGTCATAAAAGTTAGTAAGTTCCTATTGGTTGGTGAAACACAATTTGGAACTGCTCTTATAAAGTGACACAACCAATTGATAAATAATTATTTTTTCCCTATATGCACCTAATTCACACTCATCAATGCAATTTTTTAAATTTATTTTTACCCTTGAACAAAAAAAAATGGTATGATTTGGTTGGTAACATTTGCACAACATAACATAGTTATTCATTTTTCTCTTTGGCATGATGTATAATGCCTTCTAATACCTCTTTTCACCAACACTCACATGGCTCCATTTATATAAACTTGAATGCTAGTCATCTCAATTTCATATTTTTTGAGGTTCATAAGAATTGACATCATGACCTTTTTACAATATGGTGTAAAGTGTAGACACAACTGCAGGTCTCAGGCTTAGTGCTCTATCTCTATCAAGACATTTAATTATCCTCAATTTTAGTTTAGGATGACACATTTTAACCCTATCCACCAGGATTTACCTATAATCGTATCCTTTAATGGGTTTGGTTGTGTATGGAAAATTTATGAAACTTATGCCTTTAAATTGATAATCTCAAGTCATGTCCCACTACAATAATCTCTTTACACCACTCTACTATATTTTTCTCTTCCTTTGCATTCAACGCTATTGGAGGACCTTTTTTTAAAGTGCAAGTTATACCACTTAGCTAGTTAGTCAATATGTTAATAGGGATCCCCCAATTATTTGTTGCACCTCTAGTTGAGAACTTGTTGTCCTTAACATATTTAAGTTCTCCTTATATATCATATTTAATTCACTTTCAATGCATTAAAATATTTTAGTACATTCACTTAAACCATCACCTCAACTGGTTATGTAGTGGTTAAGTTAACACCTTGAATTTCTTCATCTGGTGGGAGTTGTACACCTCTTTTATTTGGATGGAATGTTGTTCTCAATCTCTTTGCACCGTGTCTGGTTTTTATTTAGACTTTGGTTCTTCATCTAAAAATATTTAAAAGCAATAAGATCATCTTCATTATTGACTGTTAGAAGCATAAAATGGTAAAGAATCATCATCATTCCCAAAATCATTAGCTCTTGAAAGAAATCCTTAAACCTTTAGGTGGAGAATGTAACAAGGTCATAAATGTGACTTTCAAGATAAACACATGTAAATCCACCTTTACTGTGATTATGACAAACAAACAAGGTTATGATTAAGAGAGAGGGCCTAAGTGGTGCACCCTAAATTGAGGGGTTGACATGGCCTTATGCATGAAATGTTGGTACTAAACAATTATTTTTCCACATAGAGGATATGAACAATTTGAATATTTTGTTCAAATGTTTCTAGCTAAAGGCTAATGAAACTCTAGCTTTTACATAGTGAGTGAAGAGATAAACATGCAATTGCTTAAGGGACATTGAAAGTTTATCAAGAGTATTAAGCATTCAACTTAACAATGTAGCTTCCCTTCTTAGGGATTTAAAGCTAAACACCATTGAAAATAATTTTATAATATATTTCATAAAATTAAACTTTTAATTACCATACAAGGGGGAAAGCTTAGAATTGTGTCCCACTTTCATAAGAGAAATGACCAAGACAAATAATTTTTTTTAACTTTTAATGTCTAAAAATTGATATTTATATTTTTAGTTTTAAATGATATAAGCTAATGAAATGTGAAACTCTTAGTGTAGTTTATGTTTATAGTTTTTAAAAAACTAGTTAAATGTAATTTTTTAAAATTTAAGAGAATATTTTAATTGTTGATTTTTTTTGGGAAAACTGAGGTTGATAGGATGTAGCAAAAAGTATAGTAGATTTTTCTTTTTTCTTTTTTTCACTTAGATAACTTACAAATCTAGTATGTGGAGAAAAATAATTAATTTTTAATGAATATTTATTTTTAATAATTTTTAAAGTCAAATATACTCAAATTTCATATTTTTGATGGGTTGTTATCTTTTATCTATGGGTTTAACACATGAACATACATATACTGTATACATACTCTTTTAGAGAGAACTCTCTCCTCTAGTGTACTATATTTATATTTATATATAGGTATTTTATTTTTTTTTAAATTTCTAATCAGTCTCATGTTTAATTATAATAACTTATTTGTAATAAATGAAAAAATCATAATAAAATTGTAAGCTCTAATTTGAAAATGCAAATCGGAAACACAAATACAAATGAAAGTTCCTATTTCAAACCAAAACAAACCTCAAATAGAGCATACAAAGGAATTCAAAATAAAGCAATAACACAAGCAATAAAACAACATTACCAATGGACTCCATTGTAAATTTGATTTGCTCTAATGATTGTTTGAAATGTGGATAATGTTCTACAAAAGATACCTATTTTGATAGTATATAATTAACAAAAAGGAATGGATGGAATGCTGCTTCAATTTATAGATTCTTGAGAGAGGTAATCTATGGCGGAGATATGATGAGAAGATCAATGATGGAGGATGAATGCAAAAAATTCTTTAGGATTAAGGAGAGAATGGAGATCCATGATGGAGGTTGTTGGAATGTGAAGAGCTAGCATGAACTTACCATAAATAGTAAGTTGGTGCAACCATGAGTGATGTGGGGGATAAGTTATTTAGTACCCCCTTTATTCTTGGAAGTTGGTGGAGAGAATATCATTTAACTATTTTAGTCATGTGAGGTGTAAAATAAGTGTAGTTAAATAATAAAATTATTCAATTATATGTGAGATAAAAATTGGACTAATTAAGTAGTAAGATTATTTAATTAGGTAGGGCACATTAGATGAAGGGGATTTAACTAGATGATGCAATTATTTAGTTGATTTAGATAAGCCGTGTACTATGGAAATATTTGGTGTCTACAAAAAATAATTAAAATATTTATAAAAAAAGTGTTCAATTCTAAACTTTGAGCTTTACTAAAGGGTATTTTTATATTTTCATGAAAACGTCTTTGACTAGATGATTTTCAAGTTAAAGTTTTTTTTGTTGAATTTTTCCCTAAAGAGGGGTTAGATTGCCACATAGATTAGCACCTAAACAATTTCAACAAAACAAATTTTCCATTAAAATTTTCAACTAAAATTATTGGTATTTTAAATAGGTTTCAACCTACATTTTTTTCTTTTTTATATGTTAAGTTTTTGCTAAAAAAAATTAGTTGAAAATTTTTTTGGGTGAAATTTTTTCAGCTAAAACTCCTTTTATCATGTGGCTTTGGTCGAGACCTTTTTGACTAAAATCCTTTCAAGTGATTTTTTTTTTACCTAAAATTATTTTGTTGGCCAATAGTATAACACAATAATGGATTTTAACCCTCAACTAATATTCTAATACGAAAAAAAACATAGGAATATGCAACTAGGAATTTGAATAAGAATTTATAACTTAAGTTTGACAATCATAGTATTGGTTAAATAAAAGATAAGTTAGGGTCAATACATGGCTACAAATACAAAAAATAGTTTATAACTTCACTTTCATAAGTTATACTATTGTTATTAGGTGTTATACTAATACTTCTATAGTTGTGCATTCAATCGATTGATTTGTAGCTCACTTTTGTCTTATATTTATAGAGCTGATAGAAGTTAGAATTTAATTTATATCTTGTGATCATTGAAGGGTGGATTTTCATAGTTTGCTTGAAAACCAATTTCTCATTTGTGTGAAAATGATAATATTATGAAGTTTAAAAACAAGCAAATATGTTATCTATTATATAATCAATATGTTAAGAGGTGATGCAATTCCTATCATAATTTTGTTTGTGTACTCTATTATGTTCTAAGATATCATCAAGATATGTTACTTATTAGTATCAACCATTTTATTTTGTTATGTTAGTTAAAATAAAGTATCTGACTATGCACTATACTAGACACTATTATCAATAAATTTATAATTCTTAACAAATACCTATATCCTTTACCTGAACAAAATTTGAATTTTCATTTCCATGAAATGCAAATATATAAATACAATCAAAACTTATAAAACATACACAAGTAACAAGCAACATGAAATTAAGGACATGTAGAAATATAATTTAAACTTACAGCATATAGAGCTTTGCAAGAAACTATGAGCATGAAATTAAGGAACTATAGAAATATAATTTAAACTTACGTATATATAGCTTTACAAGAAATTATGAGCATATGAACTAAAATCAAAAATTTGTCAGTAGATGGCATATGAGAATTTTTTTTTTTTCATGAAGTATATTTTCAATTGAGTTGCATATAATTTGAGGTTTATTTTCATCTTTTGATAGTGTAGATTGGGGCGACATTTGCAGCTATCATTGTGTAGCATTTAACAAAGATTTTGTATATAGTTATTGAAGGCAAATACTTTCTATGCATGAGAGGCATGACATGAAGGAGAAGAAAAGGCGTGGAAATGAGGGGATATACTAGACCACACATCAAATAGCTTTGTTGATGCATTGAAAATCATTTTTATAGGTTTGGATTGTATGTAAGTTGCTCCAAATAATAGTTACTTAATTCATTTCACATGCATTTAAAGAATTTTATAAAGTCACGTTTTTTTTTAATAATATTTTAGCCTACATTTATGTTCCACTTTCTTTGTATTTGGTGTGCTCTCAATTTTGAGAGGTGGTAGTAGTGCATGGAAGATGGAGGAGGTTGGAACGTTTTCTTAAGAGAGATATAGGAGATGTATACAATACACAATTTTATCATTGATATTATAAAGGGTATGTAATTTATGCAATTATAAGTTCACTATAATTGTATGAGTGCACTTTTGATTGAATTCAATATTGTCGATGTCTATATATGACTTTTATTTTACGTTGCGTGCAATCCTCAAAGAAATAAGACCACTAAAATTTGAATACCTAGTGACACATTGTGCCCTGAATTATATTTTATTCGATATTAAATTTCACACAAGACATGAAAAGAGAAAACTTAAAAGGGGTTATGAAGTAGATATTGAAGATGATGGCGAAGGAAAAAAGTTAATAGATTTATCAAGATTTAAAACTAAGGACAACTTTATTAGATGATTGAGGCATTGAAGATAGGAGGATTTTATCATCTTGATCTAGCTTCTTGTTCAAAGATGATACCTTGCATGAGAAGCACCAATTTCATATTTGTGTCCCTTCATGGAGCAAGGGGACTTGCATTTCATGGAAAATCTTGTGGGTGTAATTAATGCATTCACCATGGTCCAGTTTCTTTTGTACAATAGAGAAGGGATTGGCTCCAACAACATTGGAGAAGGGATATTGACACTTTCAAAGGAAAGTGAACTCTCAAAGGAGATTTTTTCTCTCATATGAAGCATTAGAGGAGAATTTTGACACAATTGAAGGAGATTTCAACTCTCAAACCAAATCTATTCTCTTTTTGTGTATGGAGGATGAGAGTATTTTATGTTTTCTTAAGTTGTATAGATTTTTTACAAGTCTGACAATCAAGAGATCTACTGGTGGAGTTAGTTTGGTGTTTCCTAGGTGAGAAGAATTGGTGAATGTGCTTCATAAGTTTTTAGAAGGCTTGTTGTGTTTAGTCCTTGCAATGTTTCATCCTTTATTCAAATTGATGTAATAAGGGGAAATGTTGGTTTATTACATCATTAGATAGTATAAATTAGATTAAACAGTAGAATAAATTAGCATATATAGATGTTAGTTTATAAATAAATTAGCATATAGATGCTCATTTATAAATAAATAATGGGTAAAGTTAATTGTCAGTTAATAAAACAAATGTTAGTTTCTTGGGAGTTATTCCCATAAGTAAGTTGGGAAATGTAAGGCTATATTAGCCCATGCAATGTAATGAAAAATATCCTAAATAAATCAAATAATATTTTATTTTTTAATATTTCTATGTAGCAATGGTTTGATCTGCAACATAGTTTCATGCTCTACCATTTTTAATATTGTTGAAAATGTTGTGGTAGATAAAAAAACTAGAAACATTATACCAAATTGCTGATAATGTTGTGGCAGATAGCATATTGGAAAAAGTATAGCAACTTGTAGAAAATTTATATATGGGTTTGTAGAAAAAAGCTCGTAGAGAACATGATGTATTTATAGCCATGCCATTCAATAAACTATTTTTTGGTGATTTGTGCCCTTTCATTTGATTGGATGAAATTCAGTTTTTGTGTTACATCATTTCATTGATGATGTATGAGAGCTAAATTAATTCAAATTTACTCTCACAATTAATTATTTTCTCACACTCACCCAATACAAATAACACCAAAAATCATAAGTTTTATCTCTGCAACTTTTGCACAGCTGGGTTGCAATTTGCAACCAACAAACTCCTTCATTCAACAAACTAAAAATTCAACAAGAAATTACATACAACCACAAGGGTTGTGGGCTGTTACATGCCCTTTCAGATGCATACAAAAATAAAAAATGAAAATGGATTTATCTTCACCAAAATCCTAGGTTACAATACAACCTTTCATCTGCAACACAACCACACACTTACAGACAACCTCTGAGGGTTGTGGGTTGTTACATGCCCTTGGAAATGTATTCAAAATCATAAATGAACATAAAAATATTTCCTCAACAATCAAAGGTTGGCTCTCAACCTTCACACCTGCAAACAACACAAACTCCAACAATGCAACTTCACACATCACTCTGTGCAACTCCAGAAGATATCAAATCATCTACACACCCTTCAAATCTGCCATCAACATCAACAACACTGTAGAGATATGCTATGCCTGGTCTCTCCTATTTCCCTTCTCTAGAAAAACTAACTCCAAAATGAAATGAATTTTTCTTTTATATTTCTTGGGATTTGCATTACACTGAATTTGCATACCATTTAGATTGCAATACCATGAATTTCATTCAAATTTCCCAATCTCTACACCACTCTATCCAATTTTCTCAATTTCCTCCAAAAATCAAATAAAATATTACAATAAAACAACTCCACTACACCCACTACCTGTTGGAGGATTTTATGGCTTTCAATCCAACATTGCTTTCACCAATGAAAGCAAAATATGCTTTTTCCCATTCATGGGTGCCCACCTCTAGCTTCCTATTTTTTAGGAATCCTATTTGATTGATTTAAAAGAAAAATTCAAAGAAAATATAACTCTAGAAAGCCATGCCCACATTTTGTACTTTTTCTTGATTTTTCAGTTTTACCAAACTTGGTCTCCACTATGTCATGAATGAATTTGACTCAATTTGAATGGAAAATTGAAATTACAATCATATGACATGAAATTGCATCTCTCCCACAATCAAAATTTGAATTTCATAAATCAAATTAAATTCCACTCAAAAATTAACCAAAAAAAGAAATCAAACCCTTTTTTTGGGTGATACAGGATTGCACAAGGCCACAGATGCTCCTGCATCAGACACCCACGATATTTGAAAAGTTATCATGTCACTTCTCTAATGGATACCCAAGACAAGTAATTTCAGCCTTAGATAACCATGATGCATCCTCCATAGGTCTCCCAAACCACTTCACAAGATACTCCATGTATTGCTTCTTTTCACCCTTCTATCAAGAATTGATTCAATATTTTCTTGATCAGATTTATGTATGAAGTCTTGTGGCTGCCCCTTTGCTGCAACTTGATCATTTTTGTTCTCATAGAACATGTTTAGATCAGAAACATTAAATATAGGAGATATATTAAGATCACTAGGCAACTGAACTTCATATGCATTACCAGAGTCATGCCTTTTCAACCTTGCACGGTCCAACCTTCTTCATTTTCAGCTTGTTGTTGGTGCCAACTGGAAACCTCTCCTTCCTCAAATGTACCATCACATTATCTCCAATCTGAAACTCCTTATGTCTCCTCTTCATATCAGCATTAGCCTTGTATGAAATGTTCATTTTTTTGATATGTTTTCTCACCTCTTCGTGCAAGCCCTTCATGTGCTTTGCAAAGTCCTCTGCATCTGCACTCTTCTTCACACTTCTGTCAATCTGATTTAAATCTGAAACACCAATAGGGCTGCTGCCATAGACAATTTGAAATGGATATTTACCTATGCTCCTATTGAATGAGTTGTTGTAGGAAAACTCAACTTGAGGTATGACCAAATCTGACACCTTTGGTTTGCTCCAACTAAACATCTCAGCATATTTCCCAAACTCCTATTTACCACCTTCGTTTGTCCATATGTTTGAGGGTGGTATGCTGAGAAAAATTTCAGATCAATATTGAGCTTCTTCCACAAAGTTCTCCAGAATTATCCTACAAAGTTCGTATCCCTGTCAGAAATAATGCTCTTTGGAAGGCAATGAAGTCTCACAACCTCACTGAAAAAAAAATCTACAACATTCACTGCATTGTTAGTCTTATGAAAACGAATAAAGTGTGACATATTAGAAAACCTATCAAACACAACAAAGATAGAGTCATATCCTCTTTGTGTCCTTGGTAAACCAAGCACATAGTCCATTTTTATGTCTTCCCATGGCCTCTTGGGTGTAGGTAGTGGCTGATATGAACCGGTGTTTTGACTCACCCCTTTGGCTACTTGACACACACCGCAACTTTGCACATAATTTCTCACCTCTTGTTGTATTTGTGGCCAATAATACTTCTCACCTACAAGTTCCAATGTCTTATCCATTCCAAAATGACCTGCAAGTCCACCACTATGCTTTTTCTTGATTAGATTTATCCTCATTGAACTTCTTGGAATGCACAACTTGTTACCTCAGAATATCAAGCCATATTGGATGAGATAGTCCAAAAACTTTGTCCTATTAGTTGAAATAGGAATTTTTAAAACTCTCCATGCTTCTCGAAAATCAGGGTCCTCTTCATAAAAATCCCTCAACTCATCAAATCCAACCACCTCAACCTATATCTCAACCAACAAGTTTTGTCTTCTACTCAAGGAATCTATGTTTTAAAACAAAGGTATAACTTTGCAAGAACTTAATCCATTTCATATGCCTTTGACTAAGCTTACCTCGGCTGCCCAAATATTGTAATGCTTGATGATCAATATATAAAACAAACTCCTTAGCCAATAAATAGTGTCTCCACTTTTTCAATGCTTGCACAATAGTATAAAATTCTTGATCATACACTGAATACTTCTTCTTAGCATTATTTAACTTCTCACTAAAGTAGGAAATATGTTTACCTTCTTGGCTCAAAACAACTCCAATGGAACTACCATTTGCATCACACGCACTTGGAAAACCTTGTTGAAATCTAGAAGTGCTAACATAGGTTGCTCTATAACTTTTTCCTTCAACACATTGAAACTCTTTGCTGCCCCTGAAGTCCATCTGAAATCCTTCTTATCACATCTCATGGTTTTTGTTAGTGGGGCACATATGCTACTAAATACTCTTATGAAATTTTTGTAGAAACTAGCTAAACCATGAAATGATCTCACCTCGGTCACTATTTTTGGTGTAGGCCACTCCAAGATTGCTTTCACCTTCTCTGAGTCCATCTTGACGTCCTGACACCAAAAAACCCAAGTATACTAATTCCTTCTTCACAAAGTTGCACTTCTTAAGATTGATCAACAATTTCTCTTCTCTAAGCTTCTCAAAAACACATATAATAAGCATCAAATGTTCCTCAAGTTTTTTAATGAAAATAAGAATGTCATCTAAATAAACAGTCAGAAACCTCCCAAGAAACTCCTTCAAAACCTCATTCATAAGTCTCATAAACATATTGGGTGCATTGGTTAGCCCAAATAACATGACCAACCACTCATACAAACCTTCTTTTGTCTTGAATGTTGTCTTCCATTCATCTCCCTCTTGTATCCTTATGTGGTGATACCCACTCTTCAAGTCAATTTTGGTGAAGTACTTAGCTCCACTCAAGCAATCCATGATGCCATCCATCTGGGGTAATGGGAATCTATATTTGATTGTGATCTTGTTGATAGCTCTGGAGTCCGTGCACAATCTCCACTCTCCTCCCTTCTTAGGCACCAATACTGTAGGAACTATACAAGGACTTAAGATCTCCCAAATCAATCCCTTCAATAAATCTACAAATTGTATATTCATCTCTTCACTTTCTGTGGGTGACATTCTATGGGCTGCCTTATTGAATAAGCTTTCCCCAAGAATCAAATCAATTTGGTGATTGATTTTCCTCATCAGTGGAAGTCCCTCTGGTGCATTATCTGATACAATGTCTTTGATCTCCTACAACAAATCTACAACTTCTATAGGAACTTCTTCCACCACCTCATTATTAGTCTTTGGCATATGGAAAAACAAACCTATCCTTGCATCAACCAAACAAACTTGAGCATTGCCACAAACTTGAACACTTTCCTCTTTCAAAGGATTCAACTTATGTTTCACTCCATCTTTTACTATGGTGTAGGTGTTGGAACACCCATCATGAATAGCTCTCCTTTCATACTTCCATGGTCTCCCTAGAAAAATGTGACAAGCATCCATGGGAATGATATCACATAGAATCTCATTATTGTAGTTTCCAACCTTGGACCTCACATTGCATTTCTCATTAACAAGTAACTTTTGAGTGTCTTGCACCCAAGCTATCCAGTGTGGTTTAGGATGTTTTCTCCTCTCAAGATTCAACTTCTTCACCATCTCCTCAGACACAAGATTATCCATGCTTCCACTATCCACAATAATGTTACATACTCTCCCTTCACATTTGCACCTTGTTTTGAAAAACTTTTTCCTTTGTATTGGTTCACTGTCATCATTAAGGAGTGCTCTCCTTGTCATCAAGACTTCTCCCTATTTTGCATCTTCATATTGTGAGGAAGGTGCCTCTTCCTCTTCATTGACATTTTCTACCTTTCCTTGATACTCTTGTCTTCTTCTTGGTTTCTCTTTGGTGCGAGGACAATCATAAGCCCGATGTCCCTCTTCTCCACATTTGAAGCAAGTGCCTCTGAATGGGCCTCCACCAAAGCCACGCCCTCTACCTCTACCTCTAAAATTTTGTTCTCTTGAACTTTGTCTTTCATCATACTTCGCTGCCCTATTGCTACCCTCTTCATTTTTGGATCCCTTTTGCTGATTATCTTCATTCTTGTATGTTCTTCCACCTACCTTGCCTCCACATCCTCTTCCTTTTTTCTTGTTTTCAAACCTTTTGTTTAACCTCTCTTCAAATTTTAAGGCTATTTGATAGGCATCCTCCATTGTTAGAACTCTAACAAGTGCCACCAGCTCTTGAATGCTTGACCTTAATCCATTGATATACCTTTAAAATTTCTCCTTTATCACCTCTAAATGTTTGGTTCTTATAAGAATTCTATGGAATTCTTCTGTGTACTCTTTAACTAATTTTTTGCCTGGTTTCAGACCTTGCATTTTTTCTTAAGCAAATCTAATTCATAGGCTATTAGAATAAATTATATTTTAAGCTTCTCCACCATTTTATCCCATCTAGTAATATTTTCTTTTCCTTTTCTTCCCCTTTCTAATTGAACCTCTCTCCACCATATAGAGGCATGCCCTTTCAACCTTGTTTTGGCATATCTTACTTTGTTTGGATCCTCTATCTCTTCAAATTTGAAACATTCTTCCATCTCATTCAGCCAATCCACTAATTCTTCTAGATTTAAAATCCCATTAAAGGTAGGAACATCTATTTTAGGCCTTTTCCCTATCTTTGATAATGCAATTATTAGAGGATCATTGGCAATCATTGCTGCTCCTACACTTGCTTGGCTTCCATCTTGGATTCTAACTTGACTAGCAATCTTTGTACTTTCATCATCACTTCTTGGGTCTCTTACCCTTGCAAATCCCCTTATTATTTCTTCTTGTAGAGTTGACTCAACCTATCTTCTCAAAGCTCTAAAATAATCATCCCTTACAAAATTTTATCCTCTTCCTCTTCCTCTTCCTCTAGCAAACATGGTTGCAAACCCACAACACATAGATCCTAGTGCAAGCTACCTCTCTTCGACGGTTTGCTCACACACTCAAGTTCAACCTCAATATGATACTACTGATGTATGAGAGGTAAATTAATTCAAATTTACTCTCACAATTAATTCTTTTCTGACACCCACCCAATACAAATAACACCAAAAATCTAAAGTTTTATCTCTACAACTTTTACACAACTGGGTTGCAATTTGCAACTAGAAAACTCCTTCATTCAACAAACTAAAAATTCAACAATAAATTACATACAACCGCAAGGGTTTTGGGCTGTTACATTCCCTTTTAGATGCATACAAAAATCAGAAATGAAAATGGATTTATCTTCACCAAAATCCTAGGTTGCAATGCAACCTTTCACCTGAAACACAAACACACACTTACAAACAACCTCTGAGGGTTGTGGGCTATTACATGCCCTTGGAAATGTATTCAAAATCAGAAATGAAAATCAAAATATTTCCTCAACAATAAAAGGTTGGCTCTCAACCTTCACACCTGCAAACAACAAAAACTCCAACAATGCAACTTCACACATCACTCTCTGCAACTCCGGAAGATATCAAATCATTTGCACACCCTTCAAATCTTCCATCAACATCAACAACAACACTGTAGAGATATGCTATGCTTGGTCTCTCCTATTTCCCTTCTCTAGAAAGACTAACTCCAAAATGAAATGAATTTTGCTTTTATATTTCCTGGGATATGCATTACACTGAATTTGCATACCATTTAGATTACATTACCATGAATTTCATTCAAATTTCCCAATCTCTATGTCACTCTCTCCAATTTTCCCAATTTCCTCCAAAAATCAAATAAAATATTGCAATAAAATAACTCCACTACACCCACTACCCGCTAGAGGATTTTATGGCTTTCAATCCAACATTTCTTTCACCAATGAAAGCAAAATCTGCTTTTTCACATTCATGGGCACCCACCTCTGGGTTCCTATTTTTTAGGAATCTTGTTTGAATGATTTGAAAGCAAAATTCAAAGAAAATATAACTCCGAAAAGCCACACCCACATTTTGTTTTTCTTGATTTTTTGGTTTTACCAAACTTGGTCTCCACTATGTCATCAATGAATTTGACTCAATTTAAATGGAAAATTGAAATTACAATCATATGACATGAAATTGCATCTCTCCCACAATCAAAATTTGAATTTCATAAATCAAATGAAATTCCACTCCAAATTAACCAAAAAAAGAAATCAAACCTTTTTTTTTTGGTGATACAGGATTGCACAAGGCCATGGATGCTCCAACATCAATTGAGCAATATCATGAAGTTTGAATTAAAGCATGTAAGTTAGATTAATGAACAAAGTTATCTATTAATTATGAGTTTCATTTTCTTGTTTCATATTTGTTGAAATTTCAATAGATGGAAGTTGTATTTACTATTATCATATTTATCATTGTAGGAGTTGTTTCAAGTTTACTTAAAAATAAATAGATAATAGATTGGAACATATAATAAGGGTGAATATGATAAGGGATTGTAACTTTAGAAACACATAAGAAACAATAAAATGCAACTCATATTTATCAACACATGAAACAACAAAATTCAACTCCTATCATAATTTTGTTTGTGTACTCTATTATATTATAAGATATTATCAAGATATGTTACTTATTAGTATCAATAATTTTACTTTAATACATTAGTTAAAAAAGGGTATTTAACCATCCATTATAATAGATACTATTATCAACAAATTTATAATTCTTATCAAATACCTATATCCTTTGAAAAAACATTTGAATTTTTATTACAATCAAATGTAAATATATAACTATAATCAAAACTTAGTATAAAGCCTATACAAGCAACACAAAATTAAGAAAATGTAGACATATGATTTAAACTTTATATATATATAGCATTTACAAGCAACTATGAACATGAAATTAAGAAAATATAAGTGAAATGAAACAAATGACAAGTATAATATAAACT
>VDFB02300533.1:0-72570 GCA_007258455.2 Sequoia sempervirens | reverse complement strand
GGGATGTGAATATTCATCATATCCCTACTGAATGCATGTTGTTCATGCAAACAGTTCAATGAATTGCTCAAACACATCTACTTATATAAATCCCTCTTTTCCATCTCAAGATCATTTTCCCTTGTATCTTTCTCCCTTAAGATCATATCTTGCTCTTTTTATCTTTATTTTCCTACCTTTGTATATTTTTGTGTTGTTCTCTTCCTTGTAGTTGAATATTTCTCTAATTTTTCTTGCTCCTTCCTTTCTCTTGTATCAAATCTTATTTCCACTCTCCTTTATTTATTCTCTCTTTCTTTATTTTAACTCTTAAATTTATTTATGCCTTTTCTTTTTCTCCATTGAAAAGTTCATGTAATAATTTACAAGTATAAATTAATATTGTTGGTGCAATCAAATTCTAATGTTCCCTACATTCCTTAGTTTTTCCTTGATAAATTTAATAGGAATTTTAAGGAATTGGTTGATCTTTGAGTCACTTTGGCCTCCTAATTTGATTATACATGACTCCCATGTTTACCCTCAATGGAAATTCCACCATAATATTGACTTGCTCCCAAGTCTATTCCATTATATTTGACATCACAACCTTGACAATCAATATACTAATGCACCGTATTAGACACATTCAATGTCGGTGGCAAAGATGGAAAGGAAAGTTTTTGTTCTTCTTTGTGGTAAATATGTTGATTCCCAAATTCATAGCTCCCTCCATTAACCATGATTATTAGCTTAGCTGAGTGGGAAATGAAGTCCATCTTCTTGCTACTCATGTTGAGTTTGTAAGGAAGCTAAGGTAGCATAACAACTTCCTACACTAATCTTGAGAGGAGAATAATTCAAAATTTTATAGATCTTTTCAACAGTTACAAAAATTTAAACATAAATAAACATAAATATCATGCATGCCACAACACAGTGATTTACGTGGGGAAAACCCTTTCAGGAGAAAAAACCCACACTCCAAAAGTTGCCCAATATATTATTTAGAAATCACAAAGATTACAATATACTTGCAGAGCACTTACTTCTCACAGGAGTATCACCAACCAGAGATCTAGAGGCAACATGATCACTATCAGACTCTTAGAATACATCAAAATAAACATCTGTAATACAAAACCATCATAAAATAGGGTTACCTTCTAGGGAAAGTCAAGATAATAAAATATCAACCATCAGATCTAAGACCTAATGATGAACGATCCAGATTTACAATAATAAAATATAGATAAAATTCTCCTTTCGAGGGCGTTTCCCTCGAGTCCCCACTGGGGGGATGATCCCCCTAGACCCCTCATGGGGGGGGACCCCTGAGCCCCCTCGGTCATTGTCGTATCAACAATACCTTATGTAATTGCAAGGTTGAGACATATTTTCCCAACAAAGTTTCATGCATGCCAACATATACTTGGCCCTCTAACTATTTAGTTTTTATTACATCATTGATTTTTTTGAGCACTATTTCAAGTGTTTTGGGAGGAATTTCATCCCTTGCAAGGCTTGATAACAATTATTTTGTCACTTCTACTTTTGATACATCAAATCCTAAAAGACTCATAATGTTCTACCCTACACAAGCCTCAACATGTATAGTAAATTGAAATTTTTCACTTGGATGCATGCCATCCATAAGTATAATAGGATTAGGTGGCCACATTCTTTCCCTCTCGAATCCTACTATTATGTTTATAATAATTAATGCATTTTGGAATGCTTTACTACCAAGTTTTTCCATTTTTTTCCCTCTTAAGTTCTATATTTAGAAACTTGGCTAGCCACATTGCTCTTTCAATTTTGAAATATCATGCAAATATAAAAAATACTCACATCAAGGAGTTGAAGTTTGTGTGAAGTGTGAGCTAGCAATGTTAGCAAGTCAAACACTATTGACCTTTTTTTTTGGGATTGTTGTGACAACAACATGACATTTCATGGTCATAAAAGTTAGTAAGTTCCTATTGGTTGGTGAAACACAATTTGGAACTGCTCTTATAAAGTGACACAACCAATTGATAAATAATTATTTTTTCCCTATATGCACCTAATTCACACTCATCAATGCAATTTTTTAAATTTATTTTTACCCTTGAACAAAAAAAAATGGTATGATTTGGTTGGTAACATTTGCACAACATAACATAGTTATTCATTTTTCTCTTTGGCATGATGTATAATGCCTTCTAATACCTCTTTTCACCAACACTCACATGGCTCCATTTATATCAACTTGAATGCTAGTCGTCTCAATTTCATATTTTTTGAGGTTCATAAGAATTGACATCATGACCTTTTTACAATATGGTGTAAAGTGTAGACACAACTGCAGGTCTCAGGCTTAGTGCTCTATCTCTATCAAGACCTTTAATTATCCTCAATTTTAGTTTAGGATGACACATTTTAACCCTATCCACCGAGATTTACCTATAATCCTATCCTTTAATGGGTTTGGTTGTGTATGGAAAATTTATGAAACTTATGCCTTTAAATTGATAATCTCAAGTCATGTCCCACTACAATCATCTCTTTACACCACTCTACTATATTTTTCTCTTCCTTTGCATTCAACGCTATTGGAGGAACTTTTTTTAAAGTGCAAGTTATACCACTTAGCTTGTTAGTCAATATGTTAATAGGGATCCCCCAATTATTTGTTGCACCACTAGTTGAGAATTTGTTATCCTTAACATATTTAAGTTCTCCTTATATATCATATTTAATTCACTTTCAATGCATTAAAATATTTTAGTACATTCACTTAAACCATCACCTCAACTGGTTATGTAGTGGTTAGGTTAACACCTTGAATTTCTTCATCTAGTGGGAGTTGTACACCTCTTTTATTTGGATGGAATGTTGTTCTCAATCTCTTTGCACCGTGTCTAGTTTTTATTTAGACTTTGGTTCTTCATCTAAAAATATTTAAAAGCAATAAGATCATCTTCATTATTGACTGTTAGAAGCATAAAATGGTAAAGAATCGTCATCATTCCCAAAATCATTAGCTCTTGAAAGAAATCCTTAAACCTTTAGGTGGAGAATGTAACAAGGTCATAAATGTGACTTTCAAGATAAACACATGTAAATCCACCTTTACTGTGATTATGACAAACAAACAAAGTGATGATTAAGAGAGAGGGCCTAAGTGGTGCACCCTAAATTGAGGGGTTGACATGGCCTTATGCATGAAATGTTGGTACTAAACAATTATTTTTCCACATAGAGGATATGAACAATTTGAATATTTTGTTCAAATGTTTCTAGCTAAAGGCTAATGAAACTCTAGCTTTTACATAGTGAGTGAAGAGATAAACATGCAATTGCTTAAGGGACAATGAAAGTTTATCAAGAGTATTAAGCATTCAACTTAACAATGTAGCTTCCCTTCTTAGGGATTTAAAGCTAAACACCATTGAAAATAATTTTATAATATATTTCATAAAATTAAACTTTTAATTACCATACAAGGGGGAAAGCTTAGAAATGTGTCCCACTTTCATAAGAGAAATGACCAAGACAAATAATTTTTTTTAACTTTTAATGTCTAAAAATTGATATTTATATTTTAAGTTTTAAATGATATAAACTAATGAAATGTGAAACTCTTAGTGTAGTTTATGTTTATAGTTTTTAAAAAACTAGTTAAATGTAATTTTTTTAAATTTAAGAGAATATTTTAATTGTTGATTTTTTTTGGGAAAAAGTGAGGTTGATAGGATGTAGCAAAAAGTATAGTAGATTTATTTTTTTCTTTTTTTCACTTAGATAACTTACAAATCTAGTATGTGGAGAAAAAATAATTAATTTTTAATGAATATTAATTTTTAATAATTTTTAAAGTCAAATTTACTCAAATTTCATATTTTTGATGGGTTGTTATCTTTTATCTATGGGTTTAACACATGAACATACATATAATGTATACATACTCTTTCAGAGAGAACTCTCTCCTCTAGTGTACTATATTTATATTTATATATAGGTATTTTATTTATTTTTAAATTTCTAATCAGTCTCATGTTTAATTATAATAACTTATTTGTAATAAATGAAAAAATCATAATAAAATTGTAAGCTCTAATTTGAAAATGCAAATCGGAAACACAAATACAAATGAAAGTTCCTATTTCAAACCAAAACAAACCTCAAATAGAGCATACAAAGGAATTCAAAATAAAGCAATAACACAAGCAATAAAACAACATTACCAATGGACTCCATTGTAAATTTGATTTGCTCTAATGATTGTTTGAAATGTGGATAATGTTCTACAAAAGATACCTATTTTGATAGTATATAATTAACAAAAAGGAATGGATGGAATGCTGCTTCAATTTATAGATTCTTGAGAGAGGTAATCTATGGCGGAGATATGATGAGAAGATCAATGATGGAGGATGAATGCAAATAATTCTTTAGGATTAAGGAGAGAATGGAGATCCATGATGGAGGTTGTTGGAATGTGAAGAGCTAGCATGAACTTACCATAAATAGTAAGTTGTTGCAACCATGAGTGATGTGGGGGATAAGTTATTTAGTACCCCCTTTATTCTTGGAAGTTGGTGGAGAGAATATCATTTAACTATTTTAGTCATGTGAGGTGTAAAATAAGTGTAGTTAAATAATAAAATTATTCAATTATATGTGAGATAAAAATTGGACTAATTAAGTAGTAAGATTATTTAATTAGGTAGGGCACATTAGATGAAGGGGATTTAACTAGATGATGCAATTATTTAGTTGATTTAGATAAGCCGTGTACTAGGGAAATATTTGGCGTCTACAAAAAATAATTAAAATATTTATAAAAAAAGTGTTCAATTCTAAACTTTGAGCTTTACTAAAGGGTATTTTTATATTTTCATGAAAATGTCTTTGACTAGATGATTTTCAAGTTAAAGTTTTTTTTGTTGAATTTTTCCCTAAAGAGGGGTTAGATTGCCACATAGATTAGCACCTAAACAATTTCAACAAAACAAATTTTCCATTAAAATTTTCAACTAAAATTATTGGTATTTTAAATAGGTTTCAACCTACATTTTTTTCTTTTTTATATGTTAAGTTTTTGCTAAAAAAAATTAGTTGAAAATTTTTTTGGGTGAAATTTTTTCAGCTAAAACTCCTTTTATCATGTGGCTTTGGTCGAGACCTTTTCGACTAAAATCCTTTCAAGTGATTTTTTTTTACCTAAAATTATTTTGTTGGCCAATAGTATAACACAATAATGGATTTTAACCCTCAACTAATATTCTAATACGAAAAAAAACATAGGAATATGCAACTAGGAATTTGAATAAGAATTTATAACTTGAGTTTGACAATCATAGTATTGGTTAAATAAAAGATTAGTTAGGGTCAATACATGGCTACAAATACAAAAAATAGTTTATAACTTCACTTTCATAAGTTATACTATTGTTATTAGGTGTTATACTAATACTTCTATAGTTGTGCATTCAATCGATTGATTTGTAGCTCACTTTTGTCTTATACTTATAGAGCTGATAGAAGTTAGAATTTAATTTATATCTTGTGATCATTGAAGGGTGGATTTTCATAGTTTGTTTGAAAACCAATTTCTCATTTGTGTGAAAATGATAATATTATGAAGTTTAAAAACAAGCAAATATGTTATCTATTATATAATCAATATGTTAAGAGGTGATGCAATTCCTATCATAATTTTGTTTGTGTACTCTATTATGTTTTAAGATATCATCAAGATATGTTACTTATTAGTATCAACCATTTTATTTTGTTATGTTAGTTAAAATAAAATATCTGACTATGCACTATACTAGACACTATTATCAATAAATTTATAATTCTTAACAAATACCTATATCCTTTACCTGAACAAAATTTGAATTTTCATTTCCATGAAATGCAAATATATAAATATAATCAAAACTTATAAAACATACACAAGTAACAAGCAACATGAAATTAAGGACATGTAGAAATATAATTTAAACTTACAGCATATAGAGCTTTGCAAGAAACTATGAGCATGAAATTAAGGAACTATAGAAATATAATTTAAACTTACGTATATATAGCTTTACAAGAAATTATGAGCATATGAATTAAAATCAAAAATTTGTCAGTATTTTTTCAGGAAGTATATTTTCAATTGAGTTGCATATAATTTGAGGTTTATTTTCATCTTTTGATAGTGTAGATTGGGGCGACATTTGCAGCTATCATTATGTAGCATTTAACAAAGATTTTGTATATAGTTATTGAAGGAAAATACTTTCTATGCATGAGAGGCATGACATGAAGGAGAAGAAAAGGCGTGGAAATGAGGGGATATACTAGACCACACATCAAATAGCTTTGTTGATGCATTGAAAATCATATTTATAGGTTTGGATTGTATGTAAGTTGCTCCAAATAATAGTTACTTAATTCATTTCACATGCATTTAAAGAATTTTATAAAGTCATCTTTTTTTTAATAATATTTTAGCCTACATTTATGTTCCACTTTCTTTGTATTTGGTGTGCTCTCAATTTTGAGAGGTGGTAGTAGTGCATGGAAGATGGAGGAGGTTGAAACGCTTTCTTAAGAGAGATATAGGAGATGTATACAATACACAAATTTATCATTGATATTATAAAGGGTATGTAATTTATGCAATTATAAGTTCACTATAATTGTATGAGTGCACTTTTGATTGAATTCAATATTGCCGATGTCTATATATGACTTTTATTTTACGTTGCGTGCAATCCTCAAAGAAATAGGACCACTAAAATTTGAATACCTAGTGACACATTGTGCCCTGAATTATATTTTATTCGATATTAAATTTCACACAAGACATGAAAAGATAAAACTTAAAAGGGGTTATGAAGTAGATATTGAAGATGATGGAGAAGGAAAAAAGTTAATAGATTTATCAAGATTTAAAACTAAGCACAACTTTATTAGATGATTGAGGCACTGAAGATAGGAGGATTTTATCATCTTGATCTAGCTTCTTGTTCAAAGATGATACCTTGCATGAGAAGCACCAATTTCATATTTGTGTCCCTTCATGGAGCAAGGGGACTTGCATTTCATGGAAAATCTTGTGGGTGTAATTAATGCATTCACCATGGTCCAGTTTCTTCTGTACAATAGAGAAGGGATTGGCTCCAACAACATTGGAGAAGGGATATTGACACTTTCAAAGGAAAGTGGACTCTCAAAGGAGATTTTATCTCTCATATGAAGCATTAGAGGAGAATTTTGACACAATTGAAGGAGATTTCGACTCTCAAACCAAATCTATTCTCTTTTTGTGTATGGAGGATGAGAGTATTTTATGTTTTCTTAAGTTGTATAGATTTTTTACAAGTCTGACAATCAAGAGATCTACTGGTGGAGTTAGTTTGGTGTTTCCTAGGTGAGAGAAGAATTGGTGAATGTGCTTCATAAGTTTTTAGAAGGCTTGTTGTGTTTAGTCCTTCCAATGTTTCATCCTTTATTCAAATTGATGTAATAAGGGGAAATGTTGGTTTATTACATCATTAGATAGTATAAATTAGATTAAACAATAGAATAAATTAGCATATATAGATGTTAGTTTATAAATAAATTAGCATATAGATGCTCATTTATAAATAAATAATGGGTAAAGTTAATTGTCAATTAATAAAACAAATGTTAGTTTCTTGGGAGTTATTCCCATAAGTAAGTTGGGAAATGTAAGGCTATATTAGCCCATGCAATGTAATGAAAAATATCCTAAATAAATCAAATAATATTTTATTTTTTAATATTTCTATGTAGCAATGGTTTGATCTGCAACATAGTTTCATGCTCTACCATTTTTAATATTGTTGAAAATGTTGTGGTAGATAAAAAAACTAGAAACATTATACCAACTTGCTGATAATGTTGTGGCAGATAGCATATTGGAAAAAGTATAGCAACTAGTAGAAAATTTATATATGGGTTTGTAGAAAAAAGCTCGTAGAGAACATGATGTATTTATAGCCATGCCATTCAATAAACTATTTTTTGGTGATTTGTGCCCTTTCATTTGATTGGATGAAATTCATTTTTTGTGTTACATCATTTCATTGATGATGTATGAGAGCTAAATTAATTCAAATTTATTCTCACAATTAATTATTTTCTCACACTCACCCAATACAAATAACACCAAAAATCATAAGTTTTATCTCTGCAACTTTTGCACAGCTGGGTTGCAATTTGCAACCAGCAAACTCCTTCATTCAACAAACTAAAAATTCAACCAGAAATTACATACAACCGCAAGGGTTGTGGGCTGTTACATGCCCTTTCAGATGCATACAAAAATAAAAAATGAAAATGGATTTATCTTCACCAAAATCCTAGGTTACAATACAACCTTTCACCTGCAACACAACCACACACTTACAGACAACCTCTGAGGGTTGTGGGCTGTTACATGCCCTTGGAAATGTATTCAAAATCATAAATGAACATAAAAATATTTCCTCAACAATCAAAGGTTGGCTCTCAACCTTCACACCTGCAAACAACACAAACTCCAACAATGCAACTTCACACATCACTCTGTGCAACTCTAGAAGATATCAAATCATCTACACACCCTTCAAATCTGCCATCAACATCAACAACACTGTAGAGATATGCTACGCCTGGTCTCTCCTATTTCCCTTCTCTAGAAAAACTAACTCCAAAATGAAATGAATTTTTCTTTTGTATTTCTTGGGATTTGCATTACACTGAATTTGCATACCATTTAGATTGCATTACCATGAATTTCATTCAAATTTCCCAATCTCTACACCACTCTATCCAATTTTCCCAATTTCCTCCAAAAATAAAATAAAATATTACAATAAAACAACTCCACTACACCCACTACCTGCTGGAGGATTTTATGGCTTTCAATCCAACATTGCTTTCACCAATGAAAGCAAAATATGCTTTTTCCCATTCATGGGCGCCCACCTCTGGCTTCCTATTTTTTAGGAATCCTATTTGATTGATTTAAAAGAAAAATTCAAAGAAAATATAACTCTAGAAAGCCATGCCCACATTTTGTACTTTTTCTTGATTTTTTAGTTTTACCAAACTTGGTCTCCACCATGTCATCAATGAATTTGACTCAATTTGAATGGAAAATTGAAATTACAATCATATGACATGAAATTTTATCTCTCCCACAATCAAAATTTGAATTTCATAAATAAAATTAAATTCCACTCAAAAATTAACCAAAAAAAGAAATCAAACCCTTTTTTTTGGTGATACAGGATTGCACAAGGCCACAGATGCTCCTGCATCAGACACCCACGATATTTGAAAAGTGATCATGTCACTTCTCTAATGGATACCCAAGAAAAGTAATCTCAGCCTTAGATAACCATGATGCATCCTCCATAGGTCTCCCAAACCACTTCACAAGATACTCCATGTATTGCTTCTTTTCACCCTTCTATCAAGAATTGATTCAATATTTTCTTGATCAGATTTCTGTATGAACTCTTGTGGCTGCCCCTTTGCTGCAACTTGATCATTTTTGTTCTCATAGAACATGTTTAGATCAGAAACATTAAATATAGGAGATATATTAAGATCACTAGGCAATTGAACTTCATATGCATTACCAGAGTCATGCCTTTTCAACACCTTGCACGGTCCAACCTTCTTCATTTTCAGCTTGTTGTTGGTGCCAACTGGAAACCTCTCCTTCCTCAAATGTACCATCACATTATCTTCAATCTGAAACTCCTTATGTCTCCTCTTCATATCAGCATTAGCCTTGTATGAAATGTTCATTTTTTTGATATGTTTTCTCACCTCTTCGTGCAAGCCCTTCATGTGCTTTGCAAAGTCCTCTGCATCTACACTCTTCTTCACACTTCTGTCAATCTAATTTAAATCTGAAACACCAATAGGGATGCTGCCATAGAAAATTTGAAATGGATATTTACCTATGCTCCTATTGACTGAGTTGTTGTAGGAAAACTCAACTTGAGGTATGACCAAATCCGACACCTTTGGTTTGCTCCAACTAAACATCTCAGCATATTTCCAAAACTCCTATTCACCACCTTCGTTTGTCCATATGTTTGAGGGTGGTATGCTGAGAAAAATTTCAGATCAATATTGAGCTTATTCCACAAAGTCCTCCAGAATTATCCTAAAAACTTCGTATCCCTGTCAGAAACAATGCTCTTTGGAAGGCCATGAAGTCTCACAACCTCACTGAAAAAAAAATCTACAACATTCACTGCATTGTTAGTCTTATGAAAATGAATAAAGTGTGACATATTAGAAAACCTATCAAACACAACAAAGATAGAGTCATATCCTCTTTGTGTCCTTGGTAAACCAAGCACATAGTCCATTTTTATGTCTTCCCATGGCCTCTTGGGTGTAGGTAGTGGCTGATATGAACCGGTGTTTTGACTCACCCCTTTGGCTACTTGACACACACCGCAACTTTGCACATAATTTCTCACCTCTTGTTGTATTTGTGGCCAATAATACTTCTCACCTACAAGTTCCAATGTCTTATCCATTCCAAAATGACCTGCAAGTCCACCACTATGCTTTTTCTTGATTAGATTTATCCTCATTGAACTTCTTGGAATGCACAACTTGTTACCTCAGAATATCAAGCCATATTGGATGAGATAGTCCAACAACTTTGTCCTATTAGTTGAAATAGGAATTTTTCAAACTCTCCATGCTTCTCTAAAATCAGGGTCCTCTTCATAAAAATCCCTCAACTCATCAAATCCAACCACCTAAACCTGTATCTCAACCAACAAGTTTTGTCTTCTACTCAAGGCATCTATGTTTTAAAACAAAGGTATAACTTTGCAAGAACTTAATCCATTTCATATGCCTTTGACTAGGCTTACCTTGGCTGCCCAAATATTGTAATGCTTGATGATCAATATATAAAACAAGCTCCTTAGCCAATAAATAGTGTCTCCACTTTTTCAATGCTTGCACAATAGTATAAAATTCTTGATCATACACTGAATACTTCTTCTTAGCATTATTTAACTTCTCACTAAATTAGGAAATATGTTTACCTTCTTGGCTCAAAAAAACTTAATGGAACTACCACTTGCATCACACGCACTTGGAAAACCTTGTTGAAATCCAGAAGTGCTAACATAGGTTGCTCTATAACTTTTTCCTTCAACACATTGAAACTCTTTGCTGCCCCTGAAGTCCATCTGAAATCCTTCTTATCACATCTCATGGTTTTTGTTAGTGGGGCACATATGCTACTAAATACTCTTATGAAATTTTTGTAGAAACTAGCTAAACCATGAAATGATCTCACCTCGGTCATTGTTTTTGGTGTAGGCCACTCCAAGATTGCTTTCACCTTCTCTGAGTCCATCTTGACGTCCTCACTTGACACCACAAAACCCAAGTATACTAATTCCTTCTTCACAAAGTTGCACTTCTTAAGATTGATCAACAATTTCTCTTCTCTAAGCTTCTCAAAAACACATATAATATGCATCAAATGTTCCTCAAGTTTTTCAATGAAAATAAGAATGTCATCTAAATAAACAGTCAGAAACCTCCCAAGAAACTCCTTCAAAACCTCATTCATAAGTCTCATAAACATATTGGGTGCATTGGTTGGCCCAAATAACATGACCAACCACTCATACAAACCTTCTTTTGTCTTGAATGTTGTCTTCCATTCATCTCCCTCTCGTATCCTTATGTGGTGATACCCACTCTTCAAGTCAATTTTGGTGAAGTACTCAGCTCCACTCAAGCAATCCATGATGCCATCCATCTGGGGTAATGGGAATCTATATTTGATTATGATCTTGTTGATAGCTCTAGAGTCTGTGCACAATATCCACTCTCCTCCCTTCTTAGGCACCAATACTGTAGGAACTATACAAGGACTTAAGATCTCCCAAATCAATCCCTTCAATAAATCTACAAATTGTATATTCATCTCTTCACTTTCCGTGGGTGACATTCTATGGGCTGCCTTATTGAATAAGCTTTCCCCAGAAATCAAATCATTTTGGTGATTTATTTTCCTCATCAGTGGAAGTCCCTCTGGTGCATTATCTGATACAATGTCTTTGATCTCCTTCAACAAATCTACAACTTCTATAGGAACTTCTTCCACCACCTCATTATTAGTCTTTGGCATGATGGAAAAACAAACCTTCTCATGCTTCATACCATCAAGAAATATCCTTGCATCAACCAAACAAACTCGAGCATTGCCACAAACTTGAACACTTTCCTCTTTCAAAGGATTCAACTTATGTTTCACTCCATCTTTTACTATGGTGTAGGTGTTGGAACACCCATCATGAATAGCTCTCCTTTCATACTTCCATGGTCTCCCTAGAAAAATGTGACAAGCATCCATGGGAATGATATCACATAGAATCTCATTATTGTAGTTTCCAACCATGGACCTCACATTGCATTTCTCATTAACAAGTAACTTTTGAGTGTCTTGCACCCAAGTTATCCAGTGTGGTTTAGGATGTTTTCTCCTCTCAAGATTCAACTTCTTCACCATCTCCTCAGACACAAGATTATCCATGCTTCCACTATCCACAATAATGTTACATACTCTCCCTTCACATTTGCACCTTGTTTTGAAAAACTTTTTCCTTTGTATTGGTTCACTGTCATCATTAAGGAGTGCTCTCCTTGTCATCAAGACTTCTCCCTATTTTGCATCTTCATATTGTGAGGAAGGTGCCTCTTCCTCTTCATTGACATTTTCTACCTTTCCTTGATACTCTTGTCTTCTTCTTGGTTTCTCTTTGGTGCGAGGACAATCATAAGCCCGATGTCCCTCTTCTCCACATTTGAAGCAAGTGCCTCTGAATGGGCCTCCACCAAAGCCACGCCCTCTACCTCTACCTCTAAAATTTTGTTCTCTTGAACTTTTTCTTTCATCATACTTCGCTGCCCTATTGCTGCCCTCTTCATTTTTGGATCCCTTTTGCTGATTATCTTCATTCTTGTAGGTTCTTCCACCTACCTTGCCTCCACATCCTCTTCCTTTTTTCTTGTTTTCAAACCTCCTGTTTAACCTCTCTTCAAATTTTAAGGCTATTTGATAGGCATCCTCCATTGTTAGAACTCTAACAAGTGCCACCAGCTCTTGAATGCTTGACCTTAATCCATTGATATACCTTTAAAATTTCTCCTTTATCACCTCTAAATGTTTGGTTCTTATAAGAATTCTATGGAATTCTTTTGTGTACTCTTTAACTAATTTGTTGCTTGGTTTCAGACCTTGCATTTTTTCTTAAGCAAATCTAATTCATAGGCTATTAGAATAAATTGTATTTTAAGCTTCTCCACCATTTTATCCCATCTAGTAATATTTTCTTTTCCTTTTCTTCCCCTTTCTAATTGAACCTCTCTCCACCATATAGAGGCATGCCCTTTCAACCTTGTTTTGGCATATCTTACTTTGTCTGGATCCTCTATCTCTTCAAATTTGAAACATTCTTCCATCTCATTCAACCAATCCACTTATTCTTCTAGATTTAAACTCCCATTAAAGGTAGGAACATCTATTTTAGGCCTTTTCCCTATCTTGGATTCTAACTTGACTAGCAATCTTTGTACTTTCATCATCACTTCTTGGGTCTCTTACCCTTGCAAATCCCCTTATTATTTCTTCTTGTAGAGTTGACTCAACCTATCTTCTCAAAGCTCTAAAATAATCATCCCTTACAAAAATTTCTCCTCTTCCTCTTCCTCTTCCTCTAGCAAACATGGTTGCAAACCCACAACACATAGATCCTAGTGCAAGCTACCTCTCTTCGACGGTTTGCTCACACACTCAAGTTCAACCTCAATATGATACCACTGATGTATGAGAGGTAAATTAATTCTTTTCTGACACCCACCCAATACAAATAACACCAAAAATCTAAAGTTTTATCTCTACAACTTTTACACAACTGGGTTGCAATTTGCAACTAGAAAACTCCTTCATTCAACAAACTAAAAATTCAACAATAAATTAAATACAACCGCAAGGGTTTTGGGCTGTTACATTCCCTTTTAGATGCATACAAAAATCAGAAATGAAAATGGATTTATCTTCACCAAAATCCTAGGTTGCAATGCAACCTTTCACCTGAAACACAAACACACACTTACAAAAAACCTCTGAGGGTTGTGGGCTATTACATGCCCTTGAAAATGTATTCAAAATCAGAAATGAACATCAAAATATTGCCTCAACAATAAAAGGTTGGATCTCAACCTTCACACCTGCAAACAACAAAAACTCCAACAATGCAACTTCACACATCACTCTCTGCAACTCCGGAAGATATCAAATCATTTGCACACCCTTCAAATCTTCCATCAACATCAACAACAACATTGTAGAGATATGCTATGCTTGGTCTCTCCTATTTCCCTTCTCTAGAAAGACTAACTCCAAAATGAAATGAATTTTGCTTTTATATTTCCTGGGATATGCATTACACTGAATTTGCATACCATTTAGATTACATTACCATGAATTTCATTCAAATTTCCCAATCTCTATGTCACTCTCTCCAATTTTCCCAATTTCCTCCAAAAATCAAATGAAATATTGCAATAAAATAACTCCACTACACCCACTACCCGCTAGAGGATTTTATGGCTTTCAATCCAACATTGCTTTCACCAATGAAAGCAAAATCTTCTTTTTCACATTCATGGGAACCCACCTCTGGGTTCCTATTTTTTAGGAATCTTGTTTGAATGATTTGAAAGAAAAATTCAAAGAAAATATAACTCCAAAAAGCCACACCCACATTTTGTTTTTCTTGATTTTTTGGTTTTACCAAACTTGGTCTCCACTATGTCATCAATGAATTTGACTCAATTTAAATGGAAAATTGAAATTACAATCATATGACATGAAATTGTATCTCTCCCACAATCAAAATTTTAATTTCATAAATCAAATGAAATTCCACTCCAAATTAACCAAAAAAAGAAATCAAGCCTTTTTTTTTTGGTGATACAGGATTGCACAAGGCCATGGATGCTCCAACATCAATTGACCAATATCATGAAGTTCGAATTGAAGCATGTAAGTTAGATTAATGAACAAAGTTATCTATTAATTATGAGTTTCATTTTCTTGTTTCATATTTGTTGAAATTTCAATAGATGGAAGTTGTATTTACTATTATCATATTTATCATTGTAGGAGTTGTTTCAAGTTTACTTAAAAATAAATAGATAATAGATTGGAACATATAATAAGGGTGAATATGATAAGGGAAAATTGTAACTTTAGAAACACATAAGAAACAATAAAATGCAACTCATATTTATCAACACATGAAACAACAAAATTCAACTCCTATCATAATTTTGTTTGTGTACTCTATTATATTATAAGATATTATCAAGATATGTTACTTATTAGTATCAATAATTTTACTTTAATACATTAGTTAAAAAAAGGTATTTAACCATCCATTATAATAGATACTATTATCAACAAATTTATAATTCTTATCAAATACCTATATCCTTTGAAAAAGCATTTGAATTTTTATTACAATCAAATGTAAATATATAACTATAATCAAAACTTAGTATAAAGCCTATACAAGCAACACAAAATTAAGAAAATGTAGACATATGATTTAAACTTTATATATATATAGCATTTACAAGCAACTATGAACATGAAATTAAGAAAATATAAGTGAAATGAAACAAATGACAAGTATAATATAAACTTACAATTGATAATTTTGTGACAAATGTAATTTGAACTTATTGTTGATAATCTTGTGGTAGATAGTTGACTGGAAAATGTATAGTTCAACTTGTACAAAATTTCTATGTAGGGTTGTAGAAAAAATCTAATAGAGAACATGATGTATTTCTAGCCATGTCATTTAGTAAATTAATTGTTTGTGATTTGTGCCCTTTCATTTTATTGGATGATATTCAATTTTTTTGTTACATCATTTTATTGGACAATATCATGAAATTCATTTAATTGAAGCATGTAAGTTAGAGGAATGAATAGATGGATTTGAAAATCTTTGAATTGATGTTGACAAGTTTGAATGCCCTTATTTGTTCTTGTTGGTTTTGATCTAATTCAAGTTAATTTGATAGCTTGATTGGTGAGCCTTATAGATTTGATGTAATGCTTGCATGCATTCATCATGTAAATGACCAGTTGTTGGAAAAATATAACTTGAATATGTTATGTTCATGTTGAGATATGGAACACTCACGTATCTTTGATGGAGCAATTGATAATTCATTTTGTTAGAAAAATATTATATATTTGTATTACAATCTTATTTTATGAGTGCCAACTACTTATGTATTTGGGATAATTTATTATACCAAGAGGTGTTATACAATGATATAAAAGTGTCATGTCATGAGCATGTGAAATCATATTTTGTACCTTTAATTTGACAATCATTTACATGCCAAAATATTTATAAATATTTAACAATAAATATAATATTAGTGTTATCATTTGATAGTAAAATATCTCTTAGATACAATATAAAATAAACAAATCAAAGTAAAAAATAAAATAAAATACCTTTTCCAAAAATAAAATTACAAATTACATAAAAAAGTAAAAAAACTCTTTAAATAAAATAAATAATATTTATAATGTATATATAGATAAAATAAATATTACTATATAATATTATATATAAGAGTAACATTTCTAGCATATCCATCATTAGAAAAATGTATGTAAAAAATACTAGATATATCATTTTTGAGTTGCCTAATTCTCTTAATTCACAAATCCACTTAAAAATAGACATATCAAGAATGATATCTCTCAATGTCTTTTATATTTTTTTTTCTAAAGATAGATATGCTAGTATGCAACCGTTTTATATCTACACTTTATATTTTTATATGAGATCTCATATCTTGTAGAGAGAATGTGTATACAAAATATTTATTTAATAAATCTTTTAAACATGGACAATGATTACATCCATTGACTTAAAAATATGGATCTTACAAATTTATATCATATGAATAATGAATATTTTTTAATATTTTAAACATTTTTATTTTGTGAAATTAGTGTTGGGTCCCATTTGATTAACTTCTTGACCAAAACTCCATGCCACTATTGAACCCTCTCCCCTATTCATAGGACCACTATGGTATTGTCTATGGAGATATCAAAATACACCTTAATTAATTAATTAATTAATTAAAAATTAGAATACAATCTATTTTCTATTTTTAATTAATTAATAAATACTGTCAAACGTACATCTTGATGTTTGAATAGATATCATCCACCACTATTTAGCACACATGTGTTATCCTTTCATACATGTAAAAACATTTCCTTTTAACTTTTGCAACACTACACTTTTTGGACTTTGCTAGGAATGCTGCCCTTTTTTCTCTCTTCTCCATCATACCAAGTCCTCGAGGAAAACCCTAGTTTGAAGGCCTGGAAATAATTGAAGTGCATAGACAAGATTCAAGTGTAGGCAGGCCTTGGGGGATTTTATTTCATACTCTTTACTATTCATGCCTCTATCTTAATTTATCTATGAAAGAAAGTTGATGAATTAATAATGATGGTTGTTGTCACTCTTGGGTGCAATGCTCAAAATAGGATTTTTTATGGTTGAAAAAACTCATCCATTTAGGGGAGAGGACCCAATAGTCATCCACCCTAACTTCACACACCTCAAAATCCTATATGCCAATGTCAAACAACTCTAATTTTTTTTTATAGCGGTTTCCTTGGCTAGTTGACTACTTAAACCTAAGATTTGATGTTGTCAGCAGGTGAAAGTACAAACATGTGTCACACTTTCTAAAGGAAGTGACCAACACCAAAAAAAATTCTCAACTTTGACCACATAAAAATGTTTTGAATTTCAAAAGGATGTAAACTAATGAAATGAAAAACTCTTGATGAAGTTTATTCCTGTAATTTTTTAAATTTTTTAAAAAGTGATTTGATATTTTTTTTTATCAATTTAAAAGAGTATATTTTTAAATGCTGAAAATTTCAGGAAAAAGTGACGTTTAGTTGATATCAAGAAACAAATAGAAAAAAAAATTATTTTCCCCTAATTTTTTTTCTCCAAATAGGTAACTTCAATATGTAGTGCATGGAAAAAGAAATTTGAAATTTTGATGTATATTTTTCTTGTAATAAAATTTTAAAGTCAAACTTACTATAATTTAATAGTTTTTATTTGACGTCAACTATTGTCTACTTTTTTTTAAATCATTTAAAAAAAAAATTACACCCTTTTGAAGAGGATTCTCTCCTCTAGTACACCATATATTTTTCATTTTTTTTAATATGTTTTACTATTTTTTAAAATTTTTAATCAACCTCTTTTTCAACTTTAACAACCTACTTCCATTATTTAAAAAAAAAAAATATTAAAACTAATCAAAATATCCAAAAAAATTATATATTTAGATTCACCACTCCGAGCTCTAGAAAAGGGTATTTATATATGTATATTTTGAATAATTTTGACTAAAGAAATATTTAGTTGAAGTTGAAAGTTTCAAAAAATTATGAAAAATGCCAAAATTGTTTCGCTCGAAACCATTTAGTTGGCCAAAAGTGTGACACAAATTTGTTCTTTTACCCTATCATCTATTTTTGATGTCTCAAATATGTGTAGTCATAAAAGGTGTCCAAAAAACCACTTTTTGAATCCCTTACCCATCATAATCAATTAGCACACCCCATCCTTGGTTTCACTTGCACTAGTAATTGAACATATTCACTCAAAAATTATACAACTTAACATTTTTAATTAAATAATTTTGAACTATCTTATAACTATTTAAATAATATTTTATTATTAAATATTTAATATCCAACAACTATTACTTTAATTAAGCATTCATGAAGCCAAATAATCATTTGACTTTGAGTACAACATTGCCAAGTAATCAATTTATATTCAATTTGAGATCCATTCATCAAATTTTAAATTGGCATGTGTTGTTGAAAATTGAAGGTAAATTATGTAGCTTTAAATTTGCAATCCTATGAGACTGTAGATTAAATTAAGTATTCTTTGTCACAAATTTTTTGTGGGTGATTAATCAAATTAATTCAATTTTACCAATTGTAGAAGTAGATAGAAGATTGTAGAAGAATGAGATAAGAAGATAGAAGTGACACAACATATACGCGCAGAAACCCTTTTGAGAAAAACCTCCACCACCATAATCAATAGTGCTTGTATTATTTAACCTTAGAAAAATATTACTATATAATACTATATCAATCTTTGTTTTGTATGCTTCCTTTTCCTTCATCTTGATTCTTCACAACCTACAAATAAACTCTGATGAAACTCTCTTCAACTTGTTGCAATTAATAGAAAATTGTGAATGTTGTAAACTCCAATGAGTTGAAAATTACAGATAAAGATCCTCACAAATATCTATGCCATAATGGTGCAAGTAGAGTTTCTTTGTGAAAAACAATGTCAAAACAAGTCACTCATCAATTTGGGCATCCCAAACTGAAGTTTTAATTGATTGATGATTATGAAGATATCTTAGAAGCTTATCCTCAAAGTTGGCACCCAAAAATGGGCCCCACTTAACTCAACCTTGTAAATATCTTCTCATGCAAAGGTGTTAACTCCAAGATGCCAACTTGGTGCCCAAGGTGGGTCCAAGTCAATCTTTGTTAACTGAAACATATCTCTCCACCATTCATGCAAAATTCATGCATGATTGATCGTCCCTCATTAACTAAAAGTATCAACCTGTTATATGTCATGCAACTAAAGTCAATAGCCATGCAACTCAAGTCAATCGAAGTCAACTACATGCAACCCAAAATAACTAACATGCAACTAAAGATAACTGATCCATAACTAAACTGAACTGAACTGAACTGAAACCAAATTGATAGTACCACTCCACACACATTGTAATTATCAATCCCTATTTTGTAGGAACAAGACATGCATTACATAAGAGTTATCAATTCTTCAAATAGTTAACTGAAACAAGGTGGGTCCCACCTTCCATGTGAGCGTCCCATGTGCTCCTATTTTGTAGGAGCTCAACTTGGGCGTCCCCACATGTTCCTATCATTTAGGAATAATTACAAATGTCAATTTACATGTTCATTTCATTCGAATTTAATCTCTTTCTAATCTTAGTGTTGGGGAACACTTTCCAAGGACCTAGGAGATACATGAAATATGTTTAGGATTGCAATTAAATGACACCCTATTCCCAATATTCTCCCACTTGACATTATACATTGGAATTATTATAAACAAGGAATCATTATTATAAATCAAGTACAGGACTCAAGGCCAATGGCCTTCCTGACGATGCAACACTGCAGAAGCACAACTAATTTTTTTTCTTAAAAAAAGTAGCAATGACAAGTAAAGTAACCTACTCTAACCACATACATCCTCTAGGCCACACAACATGTCTACATGTGAACTCCAATACTTACAAAATTAATCCAACAATAGCATATGGAAATTAACTCAAGATACAACATACATCAAAGCATTAATCCATTGCAAAATAAGTCTAGCACATAGAAATGTAATGAGCATATTTCCATAGATACAACACCACATAACACCAAATATACCATTTAACCCAACAATGAATAGATCAGACATAATGTTATAATTACATCACAAGGGTTCTCTTCGATACAAATGAGGATTACATACATAGTGTCCCACAGTTACAATGAATAAAGAGAAGTACAAATCCATAGAACCACACGAGCTCCTCGAACAAGAAGATCTCGCCATCACGAACAGGAAGAGAAACTCAATAGTGTAAGGTGCACGCCACCCAACCATGTGGTGCCCATAGGCCTAGCCCCAATGCTAGGAGATAGTAAAAGGTAACCAAGATAAACCTATTACCTCTAGACACAAGCAATATACAAAATAACACTATACTAGTACACACAAAACAAAAGGTCACATTGCTTCCAGAATCACTAAATCAAGAATAATTACTGTACAATATAAACCGATTGTTGTCATAGAAGGAGTGTCATCACAAAGGTTGCATTGGTTATCCTATGGAGATCTTCCTAGGTCTCGGCCCCCCTCTAGGGTTATCTTGGTAACCTTTCATGAACTCTGGCCCCACATGCACACCAGTGCAAAATTGGTTATCTTTCGAGAAGACAAGATAACGATCTTTCCTTTCCAGGCCTTCCTGACTCATCTCAAGTCTAACACAAGCCCTTGAGCCAATGAGTGAGGCTAAATTATCAAGTTAATGTATTAAGCTACCCATTCCCCTAATATAGGTTATTTAATTTCCACTGGTTAAACTAACTCTCACACGAGTTGTCTTGGGACCACTTTGTGTCTCGACCCCCGTTGAAAGCCACTCCCCTATAGACAACACAATAACTCATACTACAACCCAAGGGTAGACAATGCACTAAAATTGACAACAAGTAAACATCACATCTCAAGAGGTAACACATCCCTACGGATGTCCAATACTGAATCCCAATACGTGCACTACCCAAGAAAATCTCAAAGGGTGAACTAAAGTTACAACAACCCTTTCACAATTTACATCTCTGGAAGACTTAGATTTTCACAATGATGACTATTCCCCCCATCACAATTCCAGAAACACTTGAAACTATAAACACCAACTCACGAAATTTAAAAGCACTACCATTTGGATTTCCTAAATCCAAATCAATCAATATCGCATATTTAAAATACACCATTTAAACATAATTCCTATTTATAAATCAACAATGAATTTAAACTAAATATTCAACTTTCAGTTCACAACTTCTCATAATAATTAACTCAATTTCCACAATTAAAATAATCAATCATTAAAATTTAACTAATCGTTATTGCATATATTTATTGCAATACTCAAACATTAAATAAATATATGTAATATGTATATATATAATTAAATATAATTACATATATACATATAAATATACTATTTAATTATAAAATCAACTACACCATAAAAGAAACTCATTTATTTAAAACAAAATCCATTTACTCTTAAAAATCATTTCCTCATGCATTAATGTATCTTTTAAAGAAATACATTATAATATATATATATATATATATATTTAAATCCAATTGTAATTTAACATAATTAACAACATATATTAAAATACATATATAATAATTTTATAATACATATATTATATATAAATATATATATTAACAAAACCAAAATTCAAATAAATATAACCTGTATAGACTAGCGCACAGGGACACGGCCTTGGCTACATCACTTCCCACACAGAGAGGTTGCACTGCCTGTGGGTAGCGCTTCCCCCACACATATGTGGGGAGCGCTGCTCACAGCAGCGCACCCCTGGGTGTGGGTGCGGCTGGGGTTTCATCCCTAGCCAAACAAAACTACAATTTTATTTTTTTTACATTTCACAGCAATAAATTTGCCATACGACGATTTCACAATTTTATTCAAAATAAAAATTTCCTACAGGAAATTACAATGCCTTAAATAAAATGAAATATTTATATATAATATATATGTATATCTACATATATATTTCAATATATATTATATATATTTTTTATATATAAATTTATCCAAGCATATGTTCAAGATGGGCAATTAATTTTCACAGAAGAAGTTTTCTACAAGAAAGATCAAAGATTTTCATTTTCCTAGACAATTAAAAGGAATTGGGGAAACCAAAACAAAATGATGATTTTCTACAAAGATCTATATTTCCTATGGTATCAATCTATTTCAAATGATCAATTTACACAGAGGATCTAAATTGTTTTCTACAGAGGTTCAATTTTCATGACAATATTTAAAAACAAAAGCTTCTACAGTAATGAAAACCTCTTCTAATATTTTCCAATTTGCATTAAAATAATTAAATAACTCTTTCAAATCAAAATTCACAAAAACAATTAAGGAACCTGTTCCAGAAGAATTGTTTCCTTGAGGATTGATGCCAAGCTTCTCTATAATCTTCAATTTGCCAAGATTGCCAAAGCTTCCTCTAGAAGAATTGCCTCTTCCCAGAGAATATAAACAATCCACAACCAAGAATATAACAAACTAGATTCCTAGAATTATAAGAAAACTTCTAATATCTACAATTTCTTCAAACCACAAAACAATTCTTCCATTTCCCAAAAACCTCTGTCTTTTTTTCCTATGAAAACAACTTCCTCTTTTCTCACCCATTTCAATCAATTTTAAGACAATAAGAAAACAAATCCTTCTAACTTCCAGTTCACACAACAAATATCTCTTCTTTAACAAACCAAGATATTTATAAGATCCTTTCCCAAATATGCATTTAAAATTAAAAACAATTTATTTAATCTAGCTTACAATTAAATAACTTATTTATTTTAATTCCCATTTAATTTAATAATTAAAATTAATTTATAATATAACTTAAATTAAATTAATTAATTTATAATAAAATCTCCATATTAATTAAATACTTAATCACAACATACAATTTAAACTTGCATGATAAATAAAATACCAAGACCAACATGGATAAGGAACATGACCAACATACAGACTAACGACACACTGTGCTAGGGTAAAGGCTTGACAAGGTTAACCAGTTACTATCTCCCAATCAACATTACTGTTGAGTAGTGGACATGCTCAGACTGTGAAACTAGGTGAAGTCGTTGTCCTGTACCTGCAAACCTACAACAAAAGCAAAAGTCGTACATGTATATAGATAATAATTCATACACACCGTGAAGAGAGAATCGTGGAAATCACAGGGTACTTGCAAGTGAGTGATGCAATACCATTCTCTTCACCAATACAATGTCACATCAGCTGACGAGATAATATATCAATTAAACTACAATAAGCATATATAGCAATGTCATCACAACTAAGTATCTATGCATTTGAACATAAAGAATATTAAACATAATCACCATGCATATAATGTATCATCACATCAATATAGTCTATCATTGCTCCATTGTCAGCGATAGAATAACAATAACATAAAATAAGGTCTAACAAAGTATCTGAGCTATCAAGAAAAACATAACAAAACGGAGGGGTGTCACACTTCTTGCACCAACTAATCAATCCATGCCAACTTCAAATGCAACCTGCATAATCATGAAGCTCCAAGCAAATGATTAATACTCAAAACCAAGAGAACTTATCTATAAGAACTAGTTTCATAAGATAATTTGTAGCATTAATCAAAATGTCAAATTTCTCAATTAATACCTTCCCACTCTCAATCATTTCTCACACAAAGTGATACTTTACATCAACATGCTTAGTACGAGCATGATACATAGGATTTTTGGCTAAACAAATAACACTCTGACTGTCACATTCAAGTCTAATTTTCTTGCAATTAAAACTAATACCTTTCCCAAGTCTCTATAACCAAACTACCTCTTTGGAGGCATGTTAAAACCGCTGAGTGTGTTGAACTTACGTCTAAACAAGGTGTAGGATGCTTGGTATTTTTTGTTGAAAAATATTTTCTTACAAGTAACCATTCCAACACATCTCTCTAACCATAAGATAACCCAAGCCTCACCTATGTCTCCAAGTATCCATGAGGACCTGTAACCAACCAATCCATGCCAAACTCCAAATGTAACATAACACTATCATGAAGTAATCAACCAAATGATTAATGTACCCAATATAAAGAGAAATACTACGATCAATGTCAAATCTCCAATCATGAATTAGAAACATAAACATGACATCCATGATCTAACTATCTCCTCTAAGGAGATCACATGCATCATAACATACATAAACATTCTAGTCTCAAGAGAACCATGCCAAACTCTAAATGCAACAAGAGTAAACCATGACATAATAGCAACCACTCTAAACCAAGAAAACATATCCCCATATCACCTTAAGATAACCTTACCAATGATGCATCCATGTCACTGCCAAAAACTCCCACTGAACCGTGGTACCGAGTCACACATGGCATCGTGACTACCATCCTCTCCATGAAGATCAATAACACCTTTACCAAAGACTCTAAGGGTCCTCCATAAAACAAGATGTTAAAACCTCTTCAAATCACATGAAGATAACCATATCCTACCAAAGCTCCCACTGAACTATGATACCAAGCTATACATGGCAATAAAATAAACATCAAACCATTACTGTCAAAAGCATATGGAATTTCAGACATTTCCTCATGATCAAAATCATAACATGTACCACGCCACAACTCTAAACCACTAATCAAGAGTATACCATGACATAATAACAAAACCATGCTACAACCAAGGATCCACATCATTGCTAAATGTTCCCACTAAACCATGATACCGAGCAATCCCACAGAATCATGATGCACATAATTAGAACCACATTACTATCATAAGGTCACATCGAACCTATGAATCCAAGCTCTCAATGACAACATGATAACCATCCTCTAAACTAAGAAGATACACCTCTTTTACAAATCTGCAATAACACAATTAAAAGCTCCCACTACAACCAAAAAACCTTCAAAATTTTAAGAGAAAGGCGTCCCAAACTCTAACCAACCGTTAGCTCTGATACCAAATGTTGAAAATTGAAGGTAAATTTTGTAGCTTTAAACTTGTAATCCTACGATATTGGAGATTAAATTAAGTATTCTTTGTCACAAATTATTTGTGGGTGATTAATCCGATTAATTCAATTTTACCAATTGTAGAAGTAGACAAAAGATTGTAGAAGAATGAGACAAGAAGATAGAAGTGACACAACATATACGTGCAGAAATCCTTTCGAGAAAAAACTCCACCACCAAAATCAATAGTGCTTGTATTATTTAACCTTAGAACAAGATGACAATAATATTGTATCAATCTTTGCTTTGTATGCTTCCTTTTCCTTCAACTTGCTTCTTCACAACCTGCAAATAAACTCTGATGAAACTCTCTTCAACTTGCTGCAATTAATAGACAATTGTGAATATTGTAAACTCCAATGAGTTGAAAATTACAAGAGGATAAAGATCCTCACAAATATCTATGCCATAATGGTGCAAGTAGAGTTTCTCTATGAAAAACAATGTCAAAACAAGCCACTCATCAATTTGGGTGTCCCAACCTAAAGTCTTATTTGATTGATGATTACAAAGATATCTTAGAAGCTTATCCTCAAAGTTGGCACCCAAGAATGGGCCCCACTTAACTTAGCCTTGTAAATATCTTCTCATACAAAGGTGTTAACTCCAAGATGCCAATTTGGGCACCCAAGGTGGGTCCAAGTCAATCTTTGTTAACTGAAACATATCTCTCCACCATTCATGCAAACTTCATGCATGATTGATCATCCCTCATTAACTGAAAGTATCAAATCATTATATGTCATGCAACTGAAGTCATTAACCATGCAACTCAAGTCAACTGAAGTCAACTACATGCAACTCAAAATAACTAACATATAACTAAAGATAATTGATCCATAACTGAACTGAACTGAACTGAACTGAACTAAACTAAACTAAACTAAACTAAACTAAACTAAACTAAACTGATAGTACCACTCCACACACATTGCAATTATCAATCCCTATTTTGTAGGAACAAGACATGCATTACATAAGAATTATCAATTCTTCAAATAGTTAACTTAAACAAGGTGGGTCCCACCTTCCATGTGAGCGTCCCATGTGCTCCTATTTTGTAGGAGCTCAACTTGGGCATCCCCACATGTTCCTATCATTTATGAATAATTACAAATGTCAATTTACATGTTCATTTCATTCAAATTTAATCTCTTTCTAATCCTAGTGTTGGGGAACACTTTCCAAGGACTTACGAGATACATGAAACATGTTTAGGATTGCAATTAAATGACATCCTATTCCCAACATGTGTGGAAAATCAATTATTTTCTTTTTTGTTCCTTGATACATGGAAATGTAGCATGATAACTACAATGGACAATCAACAAATATTTACATGTTTTGTACTCAATGTTTGAAGTTAAATTTGTACTAATTCTATTTTTTAGCATAATTACAGTGTCCATTTGGAAAGATATACTCAAATGAGATAGAAGAGGTTGGTATATTCACTTCTTAATGATGTAATATCTATTTGTAACAAATTTTGTATATGCATTGTTTATTAATATGATTGATTTGTGAAGGAAGCATTTATAAAAAAAGCTCCTGACATATGGGCCATTTCCTTCGAAAAGATCAACATCACTCCTAACTTGACTATGGAGACTAACTTATTCTAGAGGATTCACAAACTTGGTTAAATAAATGGAATAAGGAACTTGGTTAAATGAGTAACTTTTTGCATCCACAAATGAGATTGAATTGTGTCAGTGGAGTTCACACAAACACAATATCAAGGCCTCTACTAGTAAGTAAAGTCCTTGTAGAAGGCACAATGGGCATTGATGTTTCATATTTTTCCATATATTTTACATTGTAATATGTTGTTTGAACTCATAATTATTAGCAATGATTGTGATTATAAGTTATAAAATTGAAAGCATTAATCTACAATATACATTGAACATTCTGAAGGTTAGAGGATTACCCTATTTAATATTTATATCAGAATGTAAGAACATGTGAAACTATTTTATAAGGAACAAATGATATTGACATCTTATATTTATTAGCATCAATCTCATATGAATGATCAATCCAAACAAACTCCATCCTTATTGTAATAAGATTGACAAGAAACAAGCAAGGTTTTAAATTTTAACAAAAATATATTGCTTTTTAATCTTGAGTGTTAGACAAATAAACCTTTAATCTATAGGGTTAGAAGAGTTATTAATTATCAAGTATAGGAGTTACCTACAACAAAAAAAAGTATTGGGTCAAGAAGATCCTATAAATAAAGGTAATAAACCAAGGTAAATTATACAAGAAAAGCCCAAAATAGGTTTTTAATGGTCCATTTCATTGGAAGTAATTTATTGAGCAAGGAATAACAGGGAAACCAAACATTATAATGCATCATTCTCAAAGACTCAAGGAGACAATGAAGATTCCTTCTTTAAATGAATAAGGTAGAAAAATTAAGTTAGATTTGCTTGCATATATGAGGAATCAATCCCCCAATTTCCAAAATAATTGAAATCAATATTGGAAAAAGGTTTAGTCATATATTGTTAGTACCTACCTTATAGGTGGGGAACTAATGTTATCACCTCAATCTTGCATATTAAAATTGAGCTTCGGGAACTGCACCCAAATTTTTTTCCCATAGTTTTGCTGATGTTGTAGGAAATATTTATTAAAAGCTAATTATCAATTTTTTTTGCAATTTTGTCATTGGTTGGTGGTATTTTCCTCATGGTTTTTCCATTTTTCATTTGTTTTAAAATAATAATTTTCATAGGGAGCTTTGCTTTTGGAAATATTTCATTAGTTCCTTGGTATAGTGGTGTCTTCGCATGCACTCTTCATGGGGACGTGTGGCTTGTTAAGTAATACATTTTCCTTTACTATTTGTGAGTTCTCATTTATTGTGAGTACAATGAAGTACAATCATCATTAGCGGGTTACGGTGTGAAGTTTTAAGTCTGTCGAACAATGTGTTATTTTCGTTGTTTGTTCATTTGCTTAGGTTGTTTGATGAGGCTAAAATTTCTGTTTCTTGAGAGGGTTTGCATCTACGGTGTTGGGAGCAAGGAAGGTGGCACTTGTAATTTTCTGTATCTCCTACACTTTCTTTTTTGTTTTGTCTAATGTCTAGCATTTTGGAATTGAGAAACGAAGCATTTGTAAGTTCCTATATCTTTTTTAGTGTTGTTTTAGAGTTTTTTGCATCTCTGCATTTTATGGGTTCATGCCTCTTGTTTGCATGCATGCATTGCAACTGCACTTGAATTTATTAAATGGCATTGCAAATTAGGTGTGAGTAATTGGAAAATGTTTGGGCATGAAATCATTCAATCTGTGTCTGTTGAAAGGGTTTATGTCTATTGTATGGGGAGCGAAAAACAAGGCGTTTGTAATTTGGTATGTCTTTTATAGCGTCATCTTATAGTGTTTTACATCTTTGCATTTTATGTGTTAGTTTCTATTATTTGTTGTTGTTTTCATTTTGGGTGTGAATGTCTATTCTTCGCTATCCTTCATTTCTTTTATAGGTTAGTGTCTGTTGTTTAGTTAAATACTTCTCACCGTAATTTATTATTGTTGATTTGTAATGCCCCGTCATAATAACCTAAGGAATGTTGCAATTGTGTTATAAAGGGGCAATAATTTTTTTTTAAGTATTAATATTAAGTTAATTAGTTGCATACATTCATTAAGTTACACGACGTTACACTACTTTGAGTTTCCATAGACGACTTTAGTATTTCGCATTGCACATATTTAATTAATCATAAACTTAAAATAAACATCACATAACATTGAATTCCATTCAAGATAATATAAAGTACAAACATGTTTCCTTACATTTCATTTGATAAAATAATACAATTCTCATCCATCTGATGAGGAAGATCAATAATAATTACATTTTACAATGTTCACCTCATAAACAATTGAGGGAAGTTACAATACAACTTTTACAATAATGCAATAAAGAAAGTACATTTGTATCCAAGTACGAGCTCTCCATCCATGAAGCTCTCATTGCCATGATCATAAACTGGGGACCCAACCAAGTAAGGTGCACGTTCCACCCAACCATGTGGTACCCGTAGGTCCACCCCCCGTGCTAGGAGATAGTAATATGGTTACCTAGACATAATCTACTAACCCTAGACACAAGTACATGACTAACTAATGGTTACATTGCTTCCAGATTTAAGACAATTGAATGTACTACATACACAAGGTTAATTGTTATTTTAGGTGGAGTGTCATCACAACATTGCAAAGGTTACCCTGGTGTTTCTTCCTAGGTTCCGGCCCCCAACTTGGGTTACCCTGGTAACCTCTTATGAAACCCGGCCCCATTTACGAATCATTGAGAAATCGAATGTCTTTTGAGGAAACAAGACATCGATTTGCCACTCTAGGCCTTCTCATCTTATACTCAAGACTGAACTAGCTCAAGAGTCAATAAGTGAGGCATAAGCATCTTGTTAAAGATTTTAATCTAACTATTGTGTCATTTAGTTATCACTAACTTACTTACTCTTTGTAAGTTACCCTGACACCACTTTGTGTGTCGGCCCTTACAAAAAGCCACTCCCCTAAACATAACAAAGGAATCTAAGTTTTCTTGACTAAGGTTTATAAGGTGTACAGAAATACAACAAGAAATTCTACACTTTTCATAACGAACAACAATGACTATGTTCATACAACCAGGTGTCTAAACACCACGCAAATACCATGTACACAACCTTAGCTAACTCAAGAATTTAACTTTAACAATCACAATCCCCACTTTAAAAATTGGTCTGGAAGACTTGAAAAATTATGACATTCCCAATTTCCCAGCTAGAAACACAATTAAAGCAAATTAAGAAAATAAACGTCTATTATTCGGATTTACTAAATCCAGTCAATCAAGAACTAGAAGTAAGAAATTAATCTATTGATATATATAATTTATCTTCCATTTAATATGAAAATCAAATCTACAATTAACCCAATTTCACAATCATATTTAATAATGAAATTTTGTTTTCTCTTTTCATTATTAAAATAACTACATATGATTTTCATTTTCAAATAACAGAATAATATATATATTTAAATAAATATACAATCTATTCATTTTAATTGAATATCTATTTAATATATATATAAAAATATATTCTATAATCTAGTATTATTTAACTTTTATATAATATATATATATATATACTATATAAATATAACATATATTAATAAATATATATATATTATATATATAACTATATATATATGTATTTATAATTTTTATTTAAACTTTAAAATTTGAAATCGAAATTAACTCATACAAAATTTAATACAAGGTATATTTGTTTTATTAAAATCAAATGGAACCCTATCACGCACAGCTCCTGCGGCTTCCTATGGGAAGGACACAACTCCACTAGGGCTGCGCTCAGCAGCCGCTACCTGCTGTGTGTAGCCATGGTGGCTGCGCCCACCATATATGGTGTGGGGAGGGTTTCGGCCCTCCCCAAAACCAATAAAACTTTTTTTTTTTATAATTTATTTCTTTTTAAAAGAAATCCGAACCCAACATTTTCTGTTCCTTGGGTCTGTGGACTTTAATCCGCCATTATAAATTTCGTCGTACGGATTATGGCATAAATAAAATAAACTTCTTCAAAAGAATTAAACAATTTGTCTGAACAGTATTTCCAAAAGAATTTCTTCACAACCCAATTTATATATGATTGAATAATATATATAATATATATATATATATATATATATATATTCACAGAGTTTCATGATTAAGAAATAAAGAAATTTTCACAGGGTTTTATTAGGGAAATTGGGGAAATTACCAAATTTCTTCAGGGTTTTTAAAGAAACACACACAGTATATTTTCATTGAAATCCTAATTTACCCCAGAGGTTTCAATTTCCTTTTTAACAAATAATTCCCCTCATAAAAATTCAAATACTTTCTACAGAGAGTATACTATAGGGGTTTTCTGAATCCATCAAATCTTCACCAAACAAAATACAGAGAACAATTTCTGTGTGAGAAATATAGGGATTTAAATTAAACTAATTTCTTTTCACAAGCATTCCCTTTAAAAAAAAACAAAAAAAAAAATTACAAGAAGAATACCTATTTTCCTTTGCTTCAGAAAACTGACTGGTGAAGAGAGCCTATGTTGCCTCTGTTGCCTGTAGCTTCCAAATTCTTTCTCGAGAACCAATACCCAAACACAATCCAGAGAACTTCCACAAGTATACAATAACACCAAAAAGCATATACAGAAAATTTTACAGAGTTCAAATATTTTTTTCCTGTGAAGAAATTGAATAGCCTCTATGTTTTCCCAGATCCAAAATAATATCCGTAAACAAATTCCTCAACCAAAAATCATAAATGCACTAGCACACTTGTCGAGAAGTGCAAAATATCTTTTAACCACTTCTCGGCAATCTTGCCTCTCAAGATTTGCATGGATTCAATTAATTAATTTAATTTATTTAAAATTTAAAATTTCAATATTCAAATTGTATGCATTTATTTTATTTAATTTTCCCATTTCCAAATACAAAATTTATTTACAATTTAAAATGCCATTTCCACAAAAATATTTAATTTTAAATAAAAACTATTCACACATAATTTAAACAATATTAATTTAATTTATTTATTTATTCAATTAAATAAATTCAATCTTTACAATCAAATTACTTAACTAAACAAACTAATTAATTAATTAATAAAATATAAAAACTTTATTTCTTTAACATTTAACAATTAATTTAAATGACAATAAATTAAAACATAATAAACTATTATTAAAATTGACATTTTTCCTTTCAAGCAATTAAACCAAACAGAAAAATACAAGACTACCTATGACTCTAAACTAAAACAGACGATGTACTATGACCGGGTTATAGACTAGACTAGGATGAACCAAACTACTACCTCCCAATCAACATTTCTATTGAGTCTTGACACACTCAGACCTGAGTAACCAGGTGGAGTCGGTGTCATGTACCTGCAATCCTGCAACAAAGCAATAACATGCATATATATATATATATATATATAAACCATTGAACAGGCACACCATGCAGAGAAAATCATGGACATCACAGGGCACTCGCAAGTGAGTGATGCGATTCCATTCTCCACACCAATACACGTCACATCAGACTGACGAATTAAATAACAGTTAGTCCATCATAACATACACAGCAATAATCATCTGAAAGTAAAAATCTACGCTATATCAAAGCATGTCTTAAATCAGTAATCACCACACAATGTATCATCATGTCACAAAATAAATCCACTGTCGCTCAAAATCAGCGATCCAAATATCCAAATAGAGTATCATAGTCTATTAGTGTGAAAACATAACAGCAAAAAACATAAGAATAAATGGAGGGGTACTACATCCTCCCCCCCTAGGATCAGGCTTGCTCCTGAAAACCTACGAACAGATAGGCATAAAGTTCCCTCATGCGTGTCGTATCCTCCCAAGTAGCAGAAGCCTCATGGCTAGGATCCTATTGGACCCTCACCTGATCAACGTCTCAACCCCTGAGACCGAGCGTCCAACGCTGTAGAATGGCCACGGGCTCCAAAGCCAGCTGGCCGTCCTCTACCTGTAACACATTCCAATCAAGTACATGAGAAATGTCGGGATGATATGGTCTAAGAATTGATACATGAAAAACATCATGAATACGTGGCAAACTGGGTGGTAAGGCGAGTCGATACGCCACAGGACCAATTCTCTCTAAGATCTCAAATGGCCCAACAAAACGAGGCGCAAGTTTAGAGCCTTTTCCATAACGGATTGGACTCTTTCGCGGTCGCACTCAAAGAAACACTCTATCACCAACAACAAATTGTCGGTCTATCCTATGCGCATCGGCATATTTCTTTTTCCTATCCTGTGCGGCTATTAAATGTTCTCTAATACGGTCAACCTGTTGCTCCATGTCACGAAGCATCTCAGGTCCAAGTAATACTCTATCCTCAAGTCGATCCCAACTCAGAGGAGTTCGACAAGGACGACCATATAATGCCTGAAATGGTGGCGTACCTATAGAACTCTGATATCCGTTATTGTAAGCGAATTCTACTAAGTACAGATAATCCTCCCAATGTGATTGTTGGTCCATTACGTACATTCTAAGAATATCCTCTAATATTTGATTAACTCTTTCCGTTTGTCCATCGGTTTGAGGATGATACACTGAACTAAAGTTCAACTGTGTACCTAGAGAATGTTGTAATGAAGTCCATAGGGCTGAAGTAAATATGGGATCTCTGTCAGAAATAATCCTATGTGGAATCCCATGCAATCTAACGATATCCTCCATGAATATCCTAGCTACGGATGAAGCATTGTAAGATGATCGTACTGGTGAAAAATGAGCTACTTTAGTCAATCGGTCAACAGTTACCATAATGGCATCATGTCGACGTGATGACGTAGGTAACCCTATAATAAAGTCAACGGATATAATATCCCATTTCCATTCAGGAATGAGATGTGGCTGCAATAATCCAACGGGATGTTGATGCTCAACTTTGACTCGCTGGCATTCAAGACATCTCGATACATAGTTAGCAATATCACACTTCATACTACGCCAGAAATACAATTGTCGAAGATCAGCATGCATTTTCTTGACACTTGGATGAGTTGAGTACGGAGCTCGATGTGCTTTAGTCATAATTAATGTACGTAGACTCTCAAAATGTGGTACATAAATACGACCTAAATGTCGTAATATACCATCCGATTCTAGGACATACCCTATAAATCGACTTTCTAAAGGTCTACCAGATTCAATCTCCGACCTCACTTCCTGATATAATCCATCAATAGGAAGTGCAGCTAATATTTGACCTCTCAAATCTACTTCAAGAGTAGTAGCAGAGATCTCATGTCGACGACGACTAAGAGCATCAGCCACTACGTTCTCTTTTCCTTGAACATATTTTACTTCAAAATCATATTCACACAAGAACTCCATCCACCGTCTTTATCTAGCATTCAAGTTAGGTTGCGTAAAAATGTATTGTAGACTTCGGTGATCAGTATGAAGTTCGAAACGATGACCTAATAAGAAATGCCTCCATCGAACTAATGCATGCACTACTGCAGCTAGTTCTAAATCATGAGTGGGATAGTTTAATTTGTGATCTTTGAGTTTGCGAGACTCATAAGCAATCACACGCCCATCTTGCATCAGAACTGCTCCCAGACCCTCTAAGGATGCATCCGTGCAAACCACAAAGTCCTTAGTAGGATCAGGAACAATTAGTATAGGCGCATTAGTCAACCTTTCTTTAAGTGTCTGAAAAGCCAACTGACACTGCTCTGTCCAAACAAACTTCTTCCCTTTTCTCTAAAGAGAAGTAATAGGATGACCAATTCTAGAGAAACCCTAAACAAACTGCCTATAGTAACCAGCAAGACCCATAAAACTATGAACTTCACCTACATGAGTAGGCGTGGGCCAATCTACAATAGCTTGAATCTTTGAAGGATCCACAACAATACCTTTTCCAGATATCACATGTCCAAGGTATTTTACCTCAGTTTGAAAGAAGTCACACTTCTTCAAGTTCGCATACAATTGATTTTCCCTTAAACATTGCAATACCTGTCTCAAGTGTTCTTCATGTTCCTTCATGTTTCTCGAATAGATCAAAATATCATCGAGAAATACCAGGACAAAGCAATCAAGGTATGTATGAAAAACACCATTCATTAAACTCATAAATACTAATGGTGCATTCGTTAACCCAAATGGTACTACTGTGAATTCGTAGTGTCCATAACGAGTACGAAATGCAGTTTTATGAATATCAGCTTCAGCAATACGCAATTGATGGTAACCAGATTTCAAATCAATTTTAGAGAACACATTAGCTCCCTTAATTTGATCGAAAAGATCATCGATTCTAGGAAAAGGATAACGATTCTTAATTGTAACCTTGTTCAATTGACGATAGTCAATACACAGCCTAAGAGATCCATCCTTCTTCTTTACGAAGATGACAGGTGCTCCCCAAGGGGAAACACTAGGATGAATGAAACCCTTTTCTAATAGTTCCTCTAACTGGATATGAAGTTCCTCTAACTCCTAAGTCGTCATTCTATAAGGAGCTCTAGATATAGGCTTAGCTCCAAGAACTAGGTCAACTCTAAATTCAATATCCCTCTTCGGTGGCATTCTAGGTATGTCATCGGGAAACACATCTACGAATTCCCTAAGAATAGGATGATCATCAAGAGATACCTCTCAACTCTCACCTTCTTCCAAATCAGTAACTGTTGTTGCAAACAGTTGACAACCCTGACGAAGACATCTCTTTAATTGCATAGCAGATATCATCCGCAAAGAGATAGGTCTTTGAACACCTAAGATTTCCACTTTCACACCTAAATCATTAATGCAACTAACTGTCTTAAGTTGACAGTCAATCACAGCATGATAAGATGCTAACCAATCCATACCTAATACTATGTCATACGATCCTAAAGGTGTAACATATAAATCTACTAAGGTAGTTAACGTACCAATTTTAAGTTCACAATCATGTACTAAGTTTTCTACTGCTACTTTCACCCCAGAGGCGAATTCAACCTGCCACTTACCACCTTGCTTTACCGCCACAAGACCACAACGGTCAACGATGGTCAGTGAAATAAAGGAGTCGGTAGCTCCGGAATCAAAAAGAATGGAAACACTAACACCATGTAACTTGCCTGAAGTCTCAACCATTATGTTCTGGTGATCGGCTTGGCAGTCATTAACCGCAACATATACTGTATGTGATCATCCTGCGTTACCCACTGTAGGCTCTGAAACCATAGGTCGAGGCCCAAAACCAGTAGAACCTCTCATCAGGCACTGCCTAGCTATGTGTCCCTGTTGCCCACATGAGTAACAACCTGTGCCTCTACCAAATCCTCTGCCACCCGAAGGTGCATTGGATTGCTGGAAACTACCTCTACTGACAGTAGACTGAGCACTCTGAGCAGGCTGATCCTGCCTATTGCGCTTGTTGCGCCACCAGTTACGACCCTTTCCTGTTTGTGGACTATTACCTTGTTGTGGTTGTGGGTTATTATTCTTTTGAGGTGTACGTTGTTGTTGCTGCCCACCCTTTGAGGGTGTCTATTGGTTCTTGGAGGAACCTCCTGTCTGTGCCTGTCCACCCCGTGGACTAAAACCTGCTGCAGGAGCACTGCCAATCTATACTCCTATGTGACCACCTAACGCCATAACAAGGTTCTCCTCCACTAAGCGAGCCTTTTCCACCGCAACTTCCATAGTCTTTGGCTCAAAGACTCTGACACCACCACTAATGCGGGCATTTAAACCCCTGATGAAGTGTTGTACTAGCATAGGCTCATCATCGCCAATACTAGCATATTGCTTGAGTTCATAGAATCTACGTTCATATTGCTCAATAGAAAGAGCCAACTGACGTAGATCATGGAACTCGTCAGCCCGTCACTGCCTCCAATGTTCCGATAGGAACCGTGCTCTTAACCTCTCGAGAAACATCTCCCAAGACACTGACCCAATATCCAAATGGAGCTTTTGCTCCTCCAGGCACCACCAAGTAGAGGCGAATCCTCTCAAATGCATAATAGCGCATCTCGCACAGGTATTGCTACCGTAAGGGTGCATGGTGAAGCATCTACCCAAATCCAGTAGCCAGGTCTCTGCCTCTAAGCCACCTCTTGTACCATCAAAGGTAGGAGGGCGTGCCCTCAGTAAATCCCTCATGTGTCCTGCAATAATAGAATCCTGATGCACTGTATCATCTACTCTCCTAGGAGATCTATCTCTCTCTAACAACCTCTTGCTCAACTTCCTGTCTAGGTCCAAGTCGAGCTAGGACCTCCTCTAATAAAGGACGTATCTATGAACCCTCTACTCCTGACTATTTAGGATTATGTTCCTCATTCCTCTGATCCAATTTTTTTTCCTGATCACTCTGATGAGGGCTCGGAGGGGGAGTAACCTGAGGGATTGGCCCTCGGCCTCCACCTCGACCTCTACCACGACCTCTTCCACCTCGCCTAGGCATGTTCCTACACATAACAATAACGAGTCTTAGATACTAATCAACCAAGGAAAACAGATAGTGACACTACGTACTAGGTCAACCTAATGGGCTCGCGATTACCCAGAGTGTCCAGTGTTTGTAACCTTGGCTCTGATACCAATCTGTAATGCCCCATCATAATAACCTAAGGAATGTTGCAATTGTGTTATAAAGGTGCAATAATTTTTTTTTTAAGTATTAATATTAAGTTAATTAGTTGCATACATTCATTAAGTTACACGACGTTACACTACTTTGAGTTTCCATAGACGACTTTAGTATTTCACATTGCACATATTTAATTAATCATAAACTTAAAATAAACATCACATAACATTGAATTCCATTCAAGATAATATAAAGTACAAACATGTTTCCTTACATTGCATTTGATAAAATAATACAATTCTCATCCATCTGATGAGGAAGATCAATAATAATTACATTTTACAATGTTCACCTCATAAACAATTGAGGGAAGTTACAATACAACTTTTACAATAATGCAATAAAGAAAGTACATCTATATCCAAGTACGAGCTCTCCATCCATGAAGCTTTCATTGCCATGATCATAGACTGGGGACCCAACCGAGTAAGGTGCATGTTCCACCCAACCATGTGGTACCCGTAGGTCCACCCCCCGTGCTAGGAGATAGTAATATGGTTACCTAGACATAATCTACTAACCCTAGACACAAGTACATGACTAACTGATGGTTACATTGCTTCCAGATTTAAGACAATTGAATGTACTACATACACAAGGTTAACTGTTATTTTAGGTGGAGTGTCATCACAACATTGCAAAGGTTACCCTGGTGTTTCTTCCTAGGTTCCGGCCCCCAACTTGGGTTACCCTGGTAACCTCTTACGAAACCCGACCCATTTGCGAATCATTGCGGAATCGAATGTCTTTTGAGGAAACAAGACATCGATTTTCCATTCTAGGCCTTCTCATCTTATACTCAAGACTGAACTAGCTCAAGAGTAAATAAGTGAGGCATAAGCATCTTGTTAAAGATTTTAATCTAACTATTGTGTCATTTAGCTATCACTGACTTACTAACTCTTTGTAAGTTACCCTGACACCACTTTGTGTGTCGACCCTTACAAAAAGCCACTTCCCTAAACATAACAAAGGAATCTAAGTTTTCTTGACTAAGGTTTATAAGGTGTACAAAAATACAACAAGAAATTCTACACTTTTCATAACGAACAACAATGACTATGTTCATACAACCAGGTGTCTAAACACCACGCAAATACCATGTACACAACCTTAGCTAACTCAAGAATTTAACTTTAACAATCACAATCCCCACTTTAACAATTGGTCTGGAAGACTTGAAAAATTACGACATTCCCAATTTTCCCAGCTAGAAACACAATTAAAGCAAATTAAGAAAATAAACGTCTATTATTCAGATTTACTAAATCCAGTCAATCAAGAACTAGAAGTAAGAAATTAATCAATTGATATATATAATTTATCTTCCATTTAATATGAAAATCAAATCTACAATTAACCCAATTTCACAATCATATTTAATAATGAAATTTTGTTTTCTCTTTTCATTATTAAAATAACTACATATGATTTTCATTTTCAAATAACAGAATAATATATATATAAAAATATATTCTATAATCTAGTATTATTTAACTTTTATATAATATATATATACAATATATATATATAACATATATTAATAAAAATATATATTATATATATATAACTATATATATATATATTTATAATTTTTATTTAAACTTTAAAATTCGAAATCGAAATTAACTCATACGAAATTTAATACAAGGTATATTTGTTTTATTAAAATCAAATACCTTATCGCACGCAGCTCCCGCGACTTCCTATGGGAAGGACGCAACTCTACCAGGGCTGCACCCAGCAGCCGATGGCTGCTGTGCGCAACCATGGTGGCTGCGCCCACCATATATGGTGTGGGGAGGGTTTCGGCCCTCCCCAAAACCAATAAATTTTTTATTTTTTTATAATTTATTTCTTTTTAAAAGAAATCCGAACCCAACGTTTTCTGATCCTTGGGTCTGCGGACTTTAATCCGCCATTATAAATTTTGCCATATGGATTACGGCATAAATAAAATAAAATTCTTCAAAAGAATTAAACAATTTGTCTGAATAGTATTTCCAAAAGAATTTCTTCACAACCCAATTTATATATGATTGAATAATATATATATATATATATATTCACAGAGTTTCATGATTAAGAAATAAATAAATTTTCACAAGGTTTTATTAGGGAAATTAGGGAAATTACCAAATTTCTTCAAGGTTTTTAAAGAAACACGCACAATATATTTTCATTCAAATCCTAATTTACCCCAGAGGTTTCAATTTCCTTTTTAACAAATAATTCCCCTCATAAAAATTCAAATACTTTCTACAGAGAGTATACTACAGAGGTTTTCTGAATCCATCAAATCTTCACCAAACAAAATACAAAGAACAATTTGTGTGCGAGAAATACAGGGATTTAAATTAAACTAATTTCTTTTCACAAACATTCCCTTTAAAAAACATATAAAATAAAATTTACAAGAAGAATACCTGTTTTCCTTTGCTTCAGAAAACTGACTGGTGAAGAGAGCCTTTGTTGCCTCTGTTGCCTCTGTTGCCTGTAGCTTCCAAATTCTTTCCTGAGAACCAATTCCCAAACACAATCCAGAGAACTTCCACAAGTATACAATAACACCAAAAAGCATATACATAAAATTTTACAGAGTTCGAATACTTTTTTCCCGTGAAGAAATTGAATAGCCTTTGTGTTTTCCCAGATCCAAAATAATATCCATAAACAAATTCCTCAACCAAAAATCATAAATGCACTCGCACACTTGTCAAGAAGTGCAAAATATATTTTAACCACTTCTCGGCAATCTTGCCTCTCAAGATTTGCATGGATTCAATTAATTTATTTAATTTATTTAAAATTTAAAATTTCAATATTCAAATTGCATGCATTTATTTTATTTAATTTTCTCATTTCCAAATACAAAATTTATTTACAATTTAAAATGCCATTTCCACAAAAATATTTAATTTTAAATAAAAACTATTCACACACAATTTAAACAATATTAATTTAATTAATTAATTTATTCAATTAAATAAATTCAATCTTTACGATCAAATTACTTAACTAAACAAACTAATTAATTAATTAATAAAATATAAAAACTTTATTTCTTTAACATTTAACAATTAATTTAAATGACAATAAATTAAAACATAATAAACTATTATTAAAATTGACATTTTCCCTTTCAAGCAATTAAACCAAACAGAAAAATACAAGACTACCTATGACTCTGAACTAAAACAGACGATGTACTATGACCGGGTTATAGACTAGACTAGGATGAACCAAACTACTACCTCCCAATCAACATTTCCGTTGAGTCTTGACACGCTCAGACCTGAGTAACTAGGTGGAGTTGGTGTCATGTACCTGCAATCCTGAAACCAAGCAATAACATGCATATATATATATATATATATATATATATATATATAAACCATTGAACAGGCACACCATGCAGAGAAAATCACGGACATCACAGGGCACTCGCAAGTGAGTGATGCAATTCCGTTCTCCACACCAATACATGTCACATCAGACTGACGAATTAAATAACAGTTAGTCCATCATAACATACACATAGCAATAATCATCTAAAAGTAAACATCTACACTATATCAAAGCATGTCTGAAATCAGTAATCACCACACAATGTATCATCATGTCACAAAATAAATCCACTGTCGCTCAAAATCAGCGATCCAAATATCCAAACAAAGTATCATAGTCTATCAGTGTGAAAACATAACAGCAGAAAACATAAGCATAAATGGAGGGGTACTACATGATTTCTCTGCTAGTCGTGATTAACAATGGAAGTAGCCAACTGCACTTCAATCTATCTGATGGAAATGAGAATTGTTCGTGTTAGAAAAAATTATTGGGTTTGAAGTTTTAAGCTTGTGGACGAAAGTATTATTTGTGTTGTTTTTTCATTTGCTCGAGTTGTTTGTGCTAGTGTATTTATGGGTTAGTCTTGCTTTTTGAGTTAAAGACTTAAGACAATAGTGTGATGGTCATGATTAGGAATGGAGGTAATAGTTTCTCCACATGTATGCATTGTAGCTGCATTTGAATTTATTGAATGAGATAGTTTTTTACACCTTTGTATTTTATGGGTTAATGTCTATTGTTTGTTGTTGTTTGCATTTTTTGCATCCATGCAGTGCAATTGAAATTGAATTTATTAAAAGAAAATGAAAATAAGGTCTAAGCAATTGGAAAATGTCTAGGTATAAAATCATTAAATGTGTGTCTGTTGAAATGGTTTGCATATGAAAGGTCGTATGACATTTACAGTGTCATTTAATAGTTTTTTAGACCTTTGCATTTTATGGGCTAATGTCTATTGTTTGTTTTTGTTTGCATTTTTTGTGTTATTGTCTATTTTTTGCTATTTTAGATTGCATGTATGGGCTAGTGTGTGTTGTTTAGTTAAAGAATTAACACTGTAATTGATTAATGTCAATTTCTCTGCTACTCATGATTAAGAATGGAAGTAGGTAGCTGCAGTTGAATCTATTTGATGAAAATGAGAATTGTTCGTATTTGGAATATTTTTTTGGCTTCAAGTTTTGAGTTTGTCAAGAAAAGTATTATTTGCATTGTTCCTTCAGTTGGTGAGGTTGTTTCTGTCAGTGTATTTTTGGGTTACTCTTCCTTGTTGAGTTAAAGAGTGAAGACGATAATGTGTTGGACATGATTAACAATGGAATTAATATTTTCTTTGGACGTATGCATTGCAACTACATTTGAATCTGTTAAATGAAAATGAAAATTAGGTCTAAGTAGTTGGAGAATGTGTGGGTGTGCAGTTGCATTTGAATATATTAAATGAAAATGAAAATTAGGTCTAAGTAGTCAGAGAATGTGTGGGTGTAAAATCATTTTATGGGTTAATGTCAATTGTTTGTTTTTGTTTGCATTTTATGTGTCAATGTCTATTCTTCACTATCCTTGACTACTTTTATGAGTTAGTGTCTATTGTTGACCTAAAGAATTAACACTGTAATTCATTAGTGTCAATTTCTAAACTAGCCATGATTAAGAATGGAAGCAATTTTTTGTGTGTAGTCTTCTACAATAGACATGTATTTGATCCTCATCAAAATATTTGTCAAAAAAGAATTTTTCTAAAAGTGCAAAGTTTGTGTACAATATGGTTGAGGAAATTGAGCTTGTAGCATGGTTCATGAAACTTGTTGTCTACAATTTGGTTACTGTAAGCAAATTGATAGCATTTTGCACGGTGGTTTTTAAATGCCTCAGTGTATGTCACTTATTTGCAAAATAAAAATGCTTGATGTTGATAAATGTGCACTTGTACAGCCTTAGGACAACATATTAATGACTTTTTCTTTCCTCATTCGTTCACATCAGTAACTATTTCGCCCTTCTCATTAATCTTTTTCCCTAGCCAATTTTTCTTTAATCTATTTTATTGCAATCAATTAATCTTATTCACATCCAATATTGATCAAACTAATAGTTCTTCTATCCTAAACAATCTTGTCTTAACTTTAGTTAATTTGTAATGCCTCGTCGTGCAAACCCCAAAGGACAACTGAAACTAACAAATTACAACACAATTTTTGTTTTAAAGAAAACTAACACAAGATGTAGATTAACATACAATACATGTAATTCAATTATACAAATACAATATCAACTACATCCTCTAGGCTACATGAGACAACATTACTAAACATAAACCCATACCATAACGATAATCAACGAATCCCAAGATTACATTATAAAACCATAATATAAAATAAGTAAACAATGGACATACATCCATTACACTACATTAATGAGAAACATCTATATATGAAATACATGATATAGTCAAGAGTATCCATACGTTACATTGATCAACTCAAAATATGCATATACATTGATAATATGGAATTACATCATTTTAGAATTAAATATACACATCAGTGCTTCCTGACACATAGTGGGAATGATACATCAAATACAAGAGTAATACATAAATGAACATGGTACAACTGAATTGTGGTGAAACTCTAGATAAATTGCACCAACACAAACTCCACACTTCATGAACACCGTTTGGGGACCCAATGGGGTGCAAAGCACATTCCACCTGACCATGTGGACCCAAAGGCCCACCCCCCATGCTAGGAGATGACAAGAAAGACCCATGACAAAGAATAGTCAAGCAGAAGGCTACAAGACTCAATAATACAAGAGTAACAAGAAACATCATTAACAACATCAAAACGACTACCTTCAAAGGCTCACAAAAGCAATAGAATAACCAAGGATGTTGTAGGAAGAGTTTCATCACATGGCCCTACATGGGTTACCCAGGTTGCCTCTGACTAGGCACCGACGCCACCTATGGTTACCTTGGCTACCTCTCCATAGGCATCGACCCCATAGGGTGACACATGCGGGACCGCTAGCCTCTCGTGAGGATGAGGTAGTGATCTTTCCAAACATGGCCTTCTCAACCCACCCTTAGTTTGTGAAAGCACTAACAACATGGGAGAGGAATCTTACTTATCTTATTAGTGTGTACCTACCCAACCTACTAGTTAATTTTATTAATTTATCACTTATTAAGCAAACTCTTCCATGGGTTACCCAAGTTGCCCCTTTGTGCATTGGTCCCCATGAAGAGCCACTCTCCCTAGTAGCACCCAAACACAAATCTAATAATATCAAGGGGTGTACCAAATCACAAACACTAAAATAACGAGAATCAAGTACAAATGTGAGGCATGGAACTTCTCACACAAATCCATATCAAAAGGCAAGGAAACCATGAAACAAGGTAACACCCATAGGAGCTCAAGACTAGAAATACAATCAACTAATCATAAAGGTAAAATCATGGAAATCCACATAAAATAAGTTTCCCAATGCCTCTGGAAGCCTATAAAACACACTACCCATAAACTCTCAATGGTAAATAACTCAATGAAAAGGGTTCCCACATGACTAAACACAAAATCTCATCTAGTTGAAATATTTCAAGGGGAAAAGAAAGCCACCCACATGGAAACATAAAAATCAATCCTTTAATTTACTAACGCATTCAAAATGGAAAACTTAAAAGAACATTTACATACTAAAGAACTATGCAATATCTTATACGCATTTAAAGTAACCATTTCAAAGAATATTCTAAATAGTCAATTACATTATACTTACACATTCACCATGAATTCATCCAATTAATTAAGGGAGTTATGTACATATTCAATTTCTAATTACTCATTTTTATATGAAAAATTTGTTTTAGCACCCATATATATACCTATTCTAAAAATAAATTGAAATATATTTTTACACAACAAATTGTTCTCTTTTCTAATATAATTCCTAATATGTATATTTCACACACACACACACACATATATACAGATTTATATACATATATATATATATATATATCATCATAAAGGACTTTATATATATATATATAAATATGAATATATACGTATACATAACATATTCAATTTAAAACTACTGTTGTGAATAACAATATTTTCATATTTAGCTTAAAGCACTATTTTTTTTAACCAACACATCAACTAAAATAAAACACAACAATTCAACACCATATATATATATAAGGAGCAAATATAGTCAGACCATGTGCCGAGCGCCACGAAAAATGGCTGCCTACAACCAACAGCGATTGTCTTCTAACAAAAAAAATCAAAAGCTAAAGACATAAACAACTAACATCGATGCCCAATAGAACTTCTAAGGAATGAAAACTGTAAAACAATATACAAACAAGGCAGCAACAATTCCAAGCATAAAACTCACCTATAAACAAGGATACGCCTCAATCAAGTTGGCTACAACAAAAAAAAACCTAGGCCAAAGTATAAAATTTTCAAACAAACCATGCTGCAAGAATAGTTGAATACTATTTCCATTTGGAAGGGATCGATCTAGACAATGTACAAGGTAGCATACATAAATGAAAGTATGCAACAACAATATAATATTCACAAGAAAAATTGAGCTCCCTAACTAGCAAAGAGAAAGTTGCGGTCAGATTAAGATAATCTCCTACACCTAGCCGACTTTCCTCAGGAAAAGAAACCCTGAGCCAAGCACAATACGGGTTTATAGTCCATAAATTAGAAGGAAAAATAAAACTATTAGAAGTAGACATGGCGACACAACCACCATTAAAAATACATAATCATTAAGAGAACTAAGTAGATTCAAATGTAATCTCCCTTAATTGGTTCATGCGAAGTAAGACATTTGGGTGATTACAAATGAAATCAAACTCTCAATAAACGAGTGAAGGACTAATGCAAAGCAAAAATCATACACCATTCAACTACTATAGAGATAATGGGGCGACCCAACACGAGACCAATGTGCTTAAAAGAAAATCATAATCTATATTACACTATCTAGCCACGAATAAATGACTACTACAAGCTTAAGAGACATATAATACAGAGCATTGAAATAACAAGAATAAAACCCAGAAAAGCATGAAAACGAATGGCTGAGACAAGATACCGAATCTCAATGCAAATACCAATGCCATGATTATATTTTCATTTCCATTGAATTGTAAACATTCAGTTTTAGCAAACGGAAAAGTGGGTGAATATCCACAACTACAGATAAATGAAGTCAAGGGAAAAATAATTCCAACCTGGAGTCCTACACTTCGACGTTGGAAAAAATGCGCTAATCAAGCTCTTTCATAGCCGAAATTCGCACTCCAGGAGTAATTTCCAGAATACCCAAAATCTATATTTTTAATTGACCAGCGAAAAAAAAACAATTGCAGAGAAAAATTCTTGTTGAATAACCAAAAAATTAACTTCCCTTTTTTTTAATTTTTCCCCAACTTCAATTAAAGAAAATATCTTTATTTTTTTGAAAATAAAATAAAATGATGAATCATTAAAAACATAAAAATCGACAAGTTTCCCTCTCAATTTTAGTTTGAAACTACGCATGCACTTGCATGCAAAATATTGCTCGATTTAAATTTCTTTTTACTTATTTTGTTTAATAATTTAACATTATCACATAAGTCCCCATTTTAATATCCAATTTAATATTTTATTTAATACGAAACTATCCATTATATTTAAATTTAAAAATAAACATTATTAATAAATGGAATAATAATCCATTATATTTCATTAAAATATTCCTCATTAATAAAATAATAATATATAATTTAATTGAATCATCATAACTTGTCGAATTAATTTAATAATTAATTAATCAACAACCTTCACTTAATAATTTAATAATTTTATTTGATACTTTAATTAAATCAACCTAACACTTATGAACATTGTTAAACTAAACCAATTAAATGAACGAGACAAAACAAAATGATACCAAAATGGGAATGGAGTTGCAAATGGACCACATTGTCGAACACAATGACGGGGTGACAGACTAGGGTGGGGAACTTTCTTTTCAACTTTGATTTCCACATCATACCCATTGGGCTTGTAAAGCATGCTCAAACCTAACAATGTAGGTGGAATTGATGCCTAGTACTTGTATCCTACATCAAACCAGACGACAAGCAACATGTAAATCCAATAACAAGCACACCGTGAGAGGAAGTTGCAGCGTAGCAGGCAGCTTATGAACGAGCGATGCTACAACTTCCTCTCACAAAGACTCCAATCGATAAACGCATCATCATAAATATCATAACACAATTACTAATTAATTGCATAACAACATAGTACTACATCCATATTATAAACATAAGTAGTTAAATCCAAACACCACATCAAACACCATGTATCAACATAACATAAACATCCAAAATAGTATCATAACCATCCAAGTAAACTAAAATGTCAACCAACCAAATCAAACTGGTGAACAACCACCAACATAGTCTCAAGATACACAACATGACAAGAAAAAGTATCAGAATAGTGACAATAACGCGAGAGGCATTACATCCTCCCCCCTAGAAGTAGGCTTATTAATGGAAGCCAGTGAAAAAATAAGGAAAAGACTCTCTAATGCAGGATGCATCCTCCCATGTCGTCGAAGTTTGATCATTAGGGTCAGATTGGACCCATTCTTGCTCAATTTCTTTGCCCCTGAGAGCGAGTCTCCTATGCTGAAGAACGACCATGGGCTCGAGTGCCAGTTGCCCATCCTCTACTTGTAATGCATTCGAATCAAGTATATGAGGTATGTCAGGATAATAAGGCCTAAGTACATAAATGTGAAACACATCATGTATGTGTCATATACTGGGCAACAACGCTAGGCGATAAGCAATGGGGCCAATTCTCTCCAACACCTCAAATGGCCCCACAAAATGAGGCATGAGCTTAAAGCCTTTTTCATAATGGATTTGACTCTTTCACAGATGCACTCATAGGAAAACTCGATCACCAATAGAAAACTGATGGTCGACCCTATGCGCATCTGCATACTTCTTTTGCTTGTCCTACGCTGCTACCAAGTTCTCTCTAATGCAAGCTACTTGTTGCTCCATATCCTGAAGCATTTTGAGCCCAAGCAAAAAAATTTCCTCAAGACGGTCCCAACTCAACATGGTTCAACAAGGACAACCATATAATTCCTGAAAGGGAGCCATACCAATCGAGCTATGATATCCGTTGTTGTATACAAACTCCACCAAATGAAAATAGTCCTCCCAATGGGACTATTGATCCATCACGTACATTTGAAGCATGTCCTCAAGAACCTAGTTGACCCTCTCGGTCTGTCCATCTATTTTTTGATGGTATGAAGAACTGAAGTTTAGCTGGGTATCTAAGGCATGCTGCAAGGATGTCCACAATGCACTAGAAGTGAACACCAAATCTCTGTCAGAAATAATCCTTTGTAGAATTCTATGTAGTCGAACAATATCCTCCATGAATATTTTGGCTACTGATGAAGCAATATAAGATGATCGAATGGGAGAAAAGTGTGCCACCTTGGTCAATCTGTCAATAGTGACCATAATAGCATCGTGCCAACGAGAAGTCATAGGAAAACCAACAATAAATTCCACTGATATGATATCCCATTTCCACTATGGAACGAGATGAGGCTGTAAAAGGCTTGTGGGATACTGGTGTCTTGCCTTAACTCTCTGACATTCTAAACATCTTGCCACAAATTTTGCAATATCTCTCTTCATTCCAACCCAAAAATACAGCGGACGTAGGTTTGCATACATCTTCTTGACTCTCAGATGAGCAGAATAGGGAGTCTGATGTGCCTCAGTCATGATTAGGGTACAAAGACCCTTAGTAGGAGGTACATACATGCAACCCAAATACCACAAAAGACCATTAGATTCCAGTGAATAACTTGCAAAATTTCCCTCCAAATCCCTATTTGACTCAAATTTTGACTTCACTTCATGATAGCAGCTATCTGTAGGAAGTGCTGCAAGGATCTGGCTCCTCAAGTCCACACCAAAAGTCACTGCAGATATCTCATGCCTCCATTGACTCAAAGCGCCCACCAGTACATTTTCCTTGCCTTGGATGTACTTGTTAGTCATATATTTTACTTTGTTGTCTATCATAGTCGGCCTTGGTCGTAGTCGGCCAATTGCTAAATAAAACTATAGATTAGTAAGGAATAATAATGTCATGTACTTTCGGGAAATCATGTTTGGATTAATGTTAAGGTTAATGTTGTTATGAAGTGTCGTGTCGGTTGGTTATCTAACCACCGCCGAACGCTATATGTAGCTTGTTGGGATAGTCGGGAGAGAGTGATGAGTGATGAGTTATGTGCCGATGGTTATATTGACAATCACTGTTGAATTTGTACATGATATTTCTGATAATGAATAAAGTTTCTGGTTTTCAAATATGATATCTTTCTAGTTTACTATTTTATTCTATGTTCTGCACATAACTAGTTTTCCAGTAGTACGTAAGATTTGAATCCCATTCCTTAGGCAAACATTTGGTGCCATTGCCTGAACAGACTAGGGCATCATCTACCATAGCAGCGTAATGGGTCAACCAGTGGAAGAACCTGTAAATGCTAATGAGGAACGAGAAGACTCATTGACAGAAGACCTGGTAAATTTGTGGAAAATATCGTTATGTGACCACGTGCGTAGGGAATCCCACATTCAGGAGATCCCTGAGGAAGTCATCTGGGATCAGTTGGAAGTGAACGACGAGGTGAACCACCTCCTGAATAGCATGCCCAGGTTACTGGCCCGCCATTTCATTATTCTGCAAGACTTGCGAGAAGAAGAGGATCGCGAGCGCCGAAGGCAGCAAATCGTACAACGTTGTGAAGACAAAACCAAACGTGAAGAGGAAGAACACGTTACTAGTCGACGCCGTACTTCTGGCAACCAGCAATGATTGCTTGAACAACTAATAAATGCCCGTACGACTGAACAAAGACAAGCATTGAGTACCTGATGGGCACGGGACTTCGGAAGAGCAAGTTCAGCAATCATTCAGGCTGCAAGAACAAGAAAATTGGCGAAGACGACTAAGGCAAGTCGGTAAGGAATTGGATGAAGACTTAATTGAAATAAATCAAAGCATAAAAAGAACATATGGAAATCTGACAAGAATAGACACATCCATTGAACGAGCGCACCACAATTTGATAGAAGGAAGGGACAAAGACCCCTTCAGCACTCCACACGCAGGAAGATATAACCCCTATGAAAATGAAGATGATTTGAATAATAGCATCAGACGATTTCGAGAGTTGTCCCTTTCAGATGACGATGACCACTTGAGGAGTGGAAGACCAGAGCTTAAGACCCCAAGGCAGAGAGAGCATCGGAGGGAACCCGAGGAGACCCACGGTGTTGCGGACGCTGACGGAGGATGTGGGAGTGACTCGTACATGGCCAAGAGTGCAAGTGACGCATAGGGACGTAGCGAGGAATCCACTAGTCTAATCGGGTCCAAAACACAAGGAGGTCAACCGGTAAAGATGGCTCATTCGGATCGGCAAAAGTTTCAGAAATTCATGGGGAATGGCTCTGAGGATCCCGCACGGCATTGCAAGACATGCGAGACTATCTGGATAGCCAGCAGGCAGGATGACCCTGACCAGTGGCTGAGGGCATTTCCAACAACACTCAGAGATAGTGCCATTGACTGGTACTCTGAATTAGACCAAGCACAGAGAGCCACATGGAGGGTTTTGAAGCAAAATTTCCAAGAGGAGTTCAAACTCCTACAGGGCAATAGTGAGATTGTCACCGAAATCTATCATACTAAACAAGGGAAGCATGAGAATGTGCGGACCTACAACAGGAAGTTGAAAGACTTGATAGGAAAACTTGAGGCACAGCCGGTAGATGGTTTAAAGAAAAGATGGTTCATTGAAGGTTTGATTCCCTCGCTTCGGCAAAAAATGAAAGTAGTACCGCCATCCTCGTACGCCGAAGCATACAATCGGGCGATGGATATTGAAAGTGAGAATAGGACTTCCTCGAAGGGGTAGAAGAGGGATGACGAAGAGAGTGTAGAGGAAAGTGACAATGAATTGGCAACTGTACAAGCTCTTCGGCGGGATGTGATGTGAATGATGAAAGAACTGAAGGCTGACAGGGAAGGATCCAAAGCCGCAAATGAACTATGGTATACCGATTGTAAAACAGAAGGTCATACAAAGGCAAATTGCCCAAAAAAATTATTCTGTGACATCTGCCAAGTTATGGGACACTCCGTCAAGGAGTGCCCATACAACTTAAGGACCAAAAATTCGCAAGTATTCTTCACCCAAGGCGAGCAGTCAACCCCTCCCACCATGCCGCCAAAGCCATAGAGCAACAATGAATCCCCTGGAGGCTACTGCAACAGTCGGAGAAATACCCCAAGAAGCAAAATTCAGTATGATAGCAAAGGACGACCGATGATCCAATGCCGGAACTGTAATGAATGGGGTCACTTTGCGAGGGATTTTCAGAGTGGCCAAGGCAACGGGGGAAAACTATGCAAGTGGTGTGGACCGGGTGATCATGAAGACACCGACTGTCCGAAGCAGAAAGGAAGTATCAATATGCTGGAGATAGCCGATGAAGAAGTCTTGGCGATTACGAGGGCATAGTCAAAAAGGGAAAATTATCCAGACCCTCATACGGAAAAGGAAAGATTTTAGGAGGCCAAGACAAAAGTAGAAGAGGCAATCGCGAATGAATGCAGGAACTCTAAAGCTACTAGTACATTGCTACAGTCGGAGTCGGAGAAGAATATCGTACGGCAGGTGCTTCACACAACCGTACCCATTAAGGTAACTGATCTCTTGCAAATGATGCCTTATCTCAAAGTAGCACTTACAAATGTTATTGAAGAAAATCTTCATAAGAGTTCACCAGAACATATGCCAGAATTGGTAGCGGAGGCCGCAGATCCAATGCTACTGGCAGTGAGCATCGGAAGGAAACTAGCTGTCATCGAGATGGAAATCTTGGGAATGAAATTATCTAACACCATCGTCGATGGAGGTTCGGGAGTAAACAAATTGCCAGAAGAGACCTGGAAGTGTTTGGGTAAGCTGACTCTTTGGCCCCCGACATTCCACCTTGTGGGAGCAGATCAACATGGCATCAGACCGTTGGGTACACTAATGGAACAGAAGGTCTTGATCGGCACGCAACTGTTTCTGCTAAATTTTGTAGTCATTCCACTGGAGAAAAAGGCGTACGATGCACTCTTGGGACGGGGATGGTTGATCACTGCCAAGGCAACCCACAACTAGAAGCGGAATACACTCTCAATAGAAAATCGGGGGAGGAAATACACCATTGATCTGAAGAACCAGGCAGTCAGTGAAGATCTAGCATCTTCGGCATCTGAATCCGAAGGAGAATCAGAGGATGATGAAAGGAAGCTAATGGAACCAGATGAAGAAGGGGTACTGGAGATTGGAAGTTGCTCGGAAGATGAGACCATTTCTTTGAACGGACTATTTCACTGGCAGATGGAGGATTATGAAGTCTTCCACCCTGATTGCAACATGCTCCAAGTCAAGGAGGGGGAAGCAGAATAAGACAAGGGCTCGACCAGTGAAACATTTCCACCTGAGTACAGAGAATATAAAGAAGGTATGGCCGAATTGGATGTGACGCCAGCACACAAGTTTGAACAAGACAAAATCATTAAGTACGAGGAACCAACGATGAAAAAGGTAAACCTTGGAGAATCAGCCAAACCTAAGGAGATTCTTGTGGGTGACAATTGGGACCCTATCCTGAAAGCAGCAGCGTTCAGAATCTTCATGGAATATAAAGATGTTTTCGCCTGGACGTACAAAGATTTAAAAGACGTACCACCAGAGTTATGCATGCACAGGATTCCTCTCGTATCGGGAGCCCATCCCGTACGAAAGCGACCATACAGAATGAACAAAAACTATGCCGCTAAAGTACAGGAGGACATTGAGAAGATGCTGGAGGCGGGCATCATTTTCAAGGTGGAGTTCAGCGAGTGGGTATCACCGATCGTCATATCATTGAAGAAAGAGAAGGAGCAAATTAGAATCTATGTTGACTTTCGTAGTCTGAATGCAGTGACTATCAAGGATCCATTTCCCATTCCCTTCATCGACTCGATTCTGGAAGAAGTTGTCAGGCACGAAATGTACTCCTTTCTAGATGGCTTCTCGGGTTACAATCAAATCAGTATCACTGAGGTGGATTGGGATGATTAACAATGGGAGGCTTACTTCGAGAAGAAGGCGCCTTGTTTAAAGACAATGTTGAGGACGGAAGATACATTTGTGTCAATAGTGGACGGGTATATAGGAGACCTTCTGAAACAAATGCATCGAGAAAGAAGAAAAATACCAAGGGTTAGGAAGATCGCAACTCAGGATGGACTCTGGAAAATAATCCCTAACCTAGCGGGACCACCAATGGTACAAGGCGACGATGTTACATGGTATCAACAGTACGGCGGAAGGTACATCGATGGAAGTTTTCAAGGTATTGGTCCTGCCCCTTTACTTGATAAATGGTTTGATATCGAATATATAGGAACGTGCTTGTGAGGAAGAATGTTATAAAAAGCCACCACACACATGTAAATGGTACTACACCTCAAAATTAAAAGTTCGAACACACAGCGAAGTTAGAGGGATAAAAAGAAAAGAAGAGAGAAGGGAGGAGAGAGAAAATGAACAGAAGTTGGAAAAAATAAAAATAGAAAGGAAAAAAGCTATGAGACATCAAAAAATAAAGGAAAATAACAGAGTAAATAAGGAAGAATAAGGTGAATGGAAAAAAAGAAGAAAGAAGAGAAAAATAAAAGAAATGTGAAGGAAGTCAGACAAGAAAGCAAAAGAAAGAAGAAAAAATTAAATAATAAATTAAACAACTTGGACGTTAAGAAAAGAAGTATTAAAGTGCTCAAATTAAATAAAGTGAAGCGAATTAAAATAAAAGTCTCGGCTATTAAACAAATCGTACGGCCAAGGGAGAAAGTGATTAAATTAAATAAAGTTAGAAATGAAATAAATACAGAACCTCCAATCGTACGACCATTTAAAGATGAGATAGTTTGGAGAAAGGGAAAAATACAACGAAATCACAAAGGGAGAGAAGAGAACAAAAGGCCGTACGGATTTATCAGTAGCAGAGGCACGTTAAGCACAGGGGAGCTCATACGGCAGTTACAAGCTCCTCAGTCCTCATTCTGTTGGTCACTAGAGGTCGTACGACCATTACAAATTGAAATTTGTGCCAAGTTCGACATCGTACGACAGCTTGTTGATTTCTTCCAGGTCGTACGACATCTTGTTAAGTTCTTCCAGGTCGTACAACATCTTGTGGATTTTTGGCAGGTCGTATGGCAAGGTTTGGCATCCTCTCAGGCGTATGGAATTTGAAAAGTCGTATGGAATTTCCAGAAGCTCAAAGTCGTACGGAATTTCCAGAAGCTCAAAGTCGTACGGAATTTGCAAAGTTCTCAGGTCGTACGAAATTTGCAAAGTTCTCAGGTCGTACGAAATTCACAGAGTATTCAAGTCACAAGGAATTCACCAAGTCTTCAGGCTGTACGGAATTCCCAGGGTTGCCAGGCCGTACAAATTTTATAGAGTTTCCAGGCCGTACATATTTTACAAAGTTTCCAGGTCGTACAAAATTGCCAAGTCGTACATATTTTCAAGAATTGCCAGGCCGTACGGACTTCAAAAAATTTCTAGATCGTATGGATTTCTCAAATCGTACGGATTTCACAAATTCTTCAAAGCGTACAGATTTCTCAAAATTGCCAAATCGTACGGCCATCTCCAATTCAGTCACTTCTCCAGGGCGTACAGCATTTCCAGCCTTTACCATATTTTGACAGTTTTGATAATTTCGGCAGTTTTGATAATTTCGGCAGTTTTGATAAATTCGGCAGTTTTGATAGTTTCAGCAGTTTTGATAATTTCGACAGTTTTGATAAACTTGGTAGTTTTGATAGTTTCGGCAGTTTTGATAGTTTCGGCAGTTTTCTTGAGAGTTATAAAATCGGTTGGAATCGTCGAACTGATAGAAAAATGGACAAGGGCAAGAAGGCTGTGCAGCACAAGCCAAAGGTAGCCTCAGTTGGAAAAAGAAAGAGGATGGACGCTAATAGCGAGACGATGACATGGGAGAACCTGACTGGCAACGAGTGCAAACAGTGGTGGCGAAACACTCTTGACGACCACTCCCTAAAGGTTGCGCTTCGGCACGCTCGGGTAGACAAAGCTGTGATAGTGCCCTTCTTCAATTCTCGGGAGTTTGAGCCTTGGCTAAAGGCAATGGTGGCCAACTATTGCAGGCATACACACAAATTGGTGATTGATTACAGAGGTTGCTGAGTGACCATTTCATTTTGGCCACAAGACTTCGAGCGAGTGTTTGGCGTACCAGCTTTGGGAATAGGGGTTAACAAACCCAAGAAGATGACACAGCAGCACAAGGAATTGTTGGTCAAACAGGTGTGTTGAAATGATTTGACAGCGGAGGAACATAATACCATATGGAGTGCTGGCAACAGAGGTCTCTGAAAACACTACTTGGCAACAGCGGAATGGAAGTGCTTGCTTGACCTAATGAAATGCTGACTCACAGGTGTCAGCCGAGTGTCGGATATTTCTATTTGGATGGTGGACTACATGGTTGGACTCCGCGTCGGCCGAGTGTACAACTGGGCGAGGTTACTTACAGAGCGGATGAGAGATTTTTTATCGCAGAGGCATAAGGCCTTCTACATGACCCAGCATGCTATAGCCCTCTTTCTCGATGCCATTCACACACAGGTGCCCGAAGGCAATTGGGGTCGCTTGCAGCCACTTACTCACCTGGATCATGGGTTGCCAACAATATTCTACTGGTCTGAACTGGAAGCAAAGCAAGCCGGCGAGGGCATGGCTTCAGGAAAGAAGAGAAAACGGAAGGAGGCATCGGTGGAAGAGGGAACATCAGAGGAGGAGGCCTCTGAGCAGAGTGATGCATCAGATAGGGATGAACCCATAGATTTATCTTCCCCGCCCTCGGAGTCTAGTCCATCGGCCGATGACGAGGTGCCTGTCACCATAGGGGGTTAGGAAGCAGGAGAGATCGACATACCATTGTTGCAGCTGGCAGGGTTTACTCTTCCCGCACCGCCAGCCAGGAAGAACACACACTTAGTGGCATTCACTCTTCCTATTTTTCCAGTCGGAGCCAGATGATTGTTGAGGGTAGCTGCTTCACTACTAGGTGCATCGCCAGGGTGGGCACCACTTGCCACCACAACATCACAGGGGGCAGTCACTGTATCGGCAGGTTCCACTGCCTCGGTCGAGATATTGCCAGCGACCTGTTCCCTTACACCACCGCTAGGATCAACAGTGTCAGAAGTGGCAACCTCAGTAGCAGGAACTAGGGGAATGATGGCAGCCACTGAGGAGACTACTCCAGCCCTAGGAGCACCTGAGGTAGCCCAGATTGATAGCTAGTTGGGATCAGTAGGCCTCACCTTGGAAGTGGCCGAGCAGCCAGAACAGCCAGAACAGTGGGAGAAGAGTCCATCAGAGGGACTAGGGGGTGAGGAGGGACCAGTCATTCACACTCAGCAAAGTGAGATGGTCAGACTTGGCGAGGATGCACTTGCACACCCTGAGGCTAGCATAGTAGAGGTACCTCAGCAAATAGTCGGGGAACCACCCCAGGAGGAGACGAAACCTTGCACACCTTCCGACGATGAGGAGAACGAGGAGGAGAACGAGGAGGGTGACTCCACGAAGGGATTTTTCATGGAGATGTCACAACCAAACCCATCAGACCCACTAGGCACGGTGTAACGATATGTACAGGAGCTGGAGCATATGGGCAGGTTGATGATCCAAGTGGGACAGGTTTCCAGAGACCTCAGGATAGGCCGATCTCCTCTAGTGGGCCAGGAAGTTCAGCGTATCCGAGGATTCGTTCAGATGGGGTGTGAGGCTGAGTTCACACAGATATTCAGCGAGGGGTGGCCAGGAGGAGAGACTCCTGCAATGATGAGAGCCTGGCGGGGTCGACCAATGAGACTAGTAGGGCGAGACGTTGGGGTCCTGGAGAGCTTATATCACATAGAGCTTGCCTTTCGGGATGTCTTTATTCTCATGAAACGTCAAGTATTTTCTACTGAGGTAGCGGTATCACGAAGAGTGGATGCCTATAGACTCCTGCAGAGGGTTAAGGACGAGTCCTCATCCAGAATGACTTGGCCGAACAAACTCGGCTTGCCAGTGAGAGGGGAGCTCGATTGGAGGTCTTGGAGCCTCGGGTGGCCGTCTTGGAGGAGGAAGCAAAATAGAAAGAGGCAGCATGGGAGCAGCGAGTAAAAGCTTTGGAAGATCAGTTGGCTGCAAAAGATGTTGATTTAGTGGCCAGGAGTGTAGAGGCAGAGAAGGAAAAAAGCCAACTGATGGAGGCAGCCCGTATGGTAAAGGCGACGAGGGAGAGGGAGATACTGGCAGATCGGCAGCTTCGCACACGTACGGAGGAGGTGAGGTGACTACGAGCAGAGCATTCTTCTACTACTCCGATGTCATCTGTGCATCCAGGGATGCACTCCCTTCCCCCTACCTCTCATTGAACTTGTCTTGCTATATGTATGTCGTCTAGAAGATGACTTCTTTTGTGGGGGGGATGATGTTAGTCATATATTTTACTTTGTTGTCGGCCATAGTCGGCCTTGGTCGTAGTCGGCCAATTGCTAAATAAAACTATAGATTAGTAAGGAATAATAATGTCATGTACTTTCGGGAAATCATGTTCGGATTAATGTTAAGGTTAATGTTGTTATGAAGCATCGTGTCGGCTGGTTATCTAACCACCGCCGAATGCTATATGTAGCTTGTTGGGATAGTCGGGAGAGAGTGATGAGTGATGAGTTATGTGCCGATGGTTATATTGACAATCACTGTTGAATTTGTACATGATATTTTTGATAATGAATAAAGTTTCTGGTGTTCAAATATGATATCTTTCTAGTTTACTATTTTATTCTATGTTCTGCACATGACTAGTTTGCTAGTAGTACGTAAGATTTGAATCCCATTCCGTAGGAAAATAGTACTTAACCTCAAAATCATATTCGCAAAGAAATTACATCCATATCCTCTGCTTGGCATTCAGGTTCAGCTGTGTAAATATATACTGCAAGCTGCGATGATTGCTATGTAGCTCGAATCGATACCCCAATAAAAAGTGCCTCCATCTCGCAAGGGCATGAACAATAGCGGCTAACTCCAAATCATGCATGGGGTAATTCAGCTTGTGATCCTTGAGCTTGCGAGACTCATAGGAAATCACGCGACCTTCTTGCATCAACGACTCCGAAGCCTTCCAAGGAAGCATCCATACACACAAAAAAATTCCCAGTAGGATCAATAACTGCTAGGATAGGTGCACTGGTCAATTTCTCCTTAAGGGTCTGGAAAGCTAACTGGCACTGCTTTGACCAAATAAAATTCTTCCCTTTCCTCAGAAGAGAAGTGATGGGATGTGCAATCCTCGAGAAGCCCTGAACGAACCACCGATAGTAGCCCACTAAACCCATAAACTGTGAATCTCTGGAAAATTCATGGGTGTAGACCAATCTACAATGGCTTGAATCTTTAAAGGATCCACAACGATACCTTCACTAGAGATAACATGACCCAAGTATTTCAATTCAGTCTTAAAGAACTCACACTTCGCCAAATTAGCGTACAACTGATTGTCTCTCAAGCACTGTAACACCTGTCTCAAATATTCCTCATTCTCCTCCATAGTTTTCAAGTAGATCAAGATATGATTGAGAAACACAATAACAAATATATCCAAGTAGGTTCAGAAAAATCCATTCATCAAACTCATGAAAACTAACAATGCCTTCATCAACCCGAACTACATAACAGTGAATTTGTAATGCTCGTAACGAGTGTGAAATGCAGTTTTGTGTATGTTTACCTTAGCTATCCACAATTGATGGTATCCTAACTTAAGATCAATCTTTGAGAATACCTTTTCCCCCTTTATTTGATTAAATAGATCATCAATTCTCGGCAAAGGGTACCGGTTCTTCACCGTCACTTTGTTTAGCTGTCTGTAATCAATGCACAAATGGAGGGAACCATCCTTCTTCTTCTTGAATACTATTGGTGCTCCCCAAGGGGAAACATTAGGATGAATGAATCCTTTTGGTAATAACTCCTCCAATTGTAACCAAAGCTCCTAAAGTTCATGTGTTGTCATCTGATATGGAGCCCAGGATATAGGTTCAGCTCTAGGTACAAGTTCAATTTTGAAGTTGATGTCACGCTTTGTTGGTATCCCTGAAATTTCACGCAGCACGATCCACCCGACCACGTGGACCCAAAGGCCCACCCCCCATGTTGGGAGATGACAAGAAAGACCCACGACAAATAGTAGTCAAGCGGAATGCTACAAGACTCAAAAAAATAAGAGTAACAAGAAACATGGTTAACAACAACATCAAAACGACTACCTTCAGAGGCTCACAAAAGCAATAGAATAACCAAGGATGCTATAGGAAGAGTGTCATTGCATGGCCCTACATGGGTTACCTAGGCTACCTCTCACTAGGCGCCGACCCCCATTTATGGTTACCCTAGCTACCTCTCACTAGGTGTCGGCCCCATATGGTGACACATGTGGGGCCACTAGCCTCTCGTGAGGATGAGGTAGTGATCATGTTGACCATGGCCTTCTCAACCTACCCTTAGTCTACAAAAGCACTAACGGCATGGGCAAGGCATCTTACTTATCTTATTAGTGTGTACCTACCCAACCCACTAGTTAATTTTATTAAGTTATCACTTATTAAGAAAACTCTTCCATGGGATACCTAGGCTGCCCCTTTGTGCGCTAGCCCCCATGAAGAACCACTCTCCCTAGTAGCACTGAAACACAAATATAATAACATCAAGGGTTGTACCAAATCACAAACACTAAAATAACGAGAATCAAGTACACATGTGAGGCATCGACCTTCCCACACAAAGCCATATCAAAAGGCAAGAAAACCATGAAACAAGGTAACACCCACAGGAGCTCGAGACTAGAAATGCAATCAATGAATCATAAAGGTCAAATCATGGAAATCCACATAAAATAAGTTTCCCAATGCCTCTGGAAGCCTATAAAACAAACTATCCATAAACTCCCAATGGTAAATAACTCAATGAAAAGGGTCCCCACATGACTAAACACAAAATCTCATCTGGTTGAAATATTTCAAGGGGAAAAGAAAGCCACCCACATGGAAACATAAAAATCAATCCTTTAATTTACTAACGCATTCAAAGTGGAAAACTTAAAAGAAGAACATTTACATACTAAAGAACTATGCAATATCTTATACACATTTAAAGTAACCATTTCAAAGAACATTTTAAATAGTCAATTACATTATACTTACACATTCACCGTGAATTCATCCAATTAATTAAGGAATTCATGTACACATTCTATTTCTAATTACTCATTTTAATATGACAAATTTGTTTTAACAACACCCATATATAAACCTATTCTAAAAATAACTTGAAATGTATTTTTACACAATAAATTGTTCTCTTTTCTAATATAATTCCTAATATGTATATTTCACACACACACACACACACACACACATATATAGTCACAAAGGACTTGAAATATATATAAATATGAATATATACGTACACATAACATATTCAATTTAAAACTATTGCTGTGAATAATAGTATTTTCATATTCAACTTAAAGCATTGTTGTTTTTAACCAACACATCAACTAAAATAAAACATAGCAACAATTCAACACCCATATATATATATAAATAAATAAAAGGAGTGAATATAGTCAGACCATGCACTGGGCACCATGGAAAATGGCTACCTACAGCCAACAACGATTGTCTTCTAACAAAAAAAATGAAAAGATAAAGACATAAACAACTAACATCGATGCCCAATAGAACCTCTAAGGAATGAAAACTGTAAAACAATATACAAACAAGGCAGCAACAATTCCAAGCATAAAACTCACCTATAAACAAGGATATGCCTCAATCAAGTTGGCTGCAAGAAAAAAAAACCTAGGCCAAAGTCTAAAATTTTCAAACAAACTGTGCTGCAAGAATAGTCAAATACTATTTCCATTTAGAAGGGATCGATCTAGACAATGTACAAGGTAGCATACATAAATGAAAGTATGTAACAACAATATAATATTCACAAGAAAAATTGAGCTCCCTAACTAGCAAAGAGAAAGCTGTGGTCAGATTAAGATAATCTCCTACACCTAGCTGACTTTCCTCAGTGAAAGAAACCCTGAGCCAAGCACAATATGGGTGTATAGTCCATAAATTAGAAGGAAAAATAAAACTATTAGAAGTAGACATGGTGACACAACCACCATTAAAAATACATAATCATTAAGAGAGCTGAGTAGATTCGAATGAAATCTCCCTTAGTTGGTTCGTGCGAAGTAAGACATTTGGGTGATTACAAATGAAATCAAACTCTCAACAAATGGGTGAAGGACTATTGCAAAGAGAAAATCATACACCATTCCACTACTATAGAGATAATGGGGCGACCCAACACAAGACTAGTGTGCTGAAAAGAAAAGCATAATCCAAATTACAATACCTGACCACGAATAAATGACTACTACAAGCTTAAGAGACATATAATACGAAGCATTGAAATAACAGGAATAAAACCAAGCAAAGGGTGAAAACGGATTGCTGAGAGAGGATACCGAATCTCAATGCAAATACCAATGCCATGCTTATATTTTCATTTCCATCGAATCATAAACATTTAGTTTCAGCAAACAAAAAAATGGGTGATATCCACAAACTATAGATAAATGAAGACAGGCCAAATAATTCCAAACTGAAGTCCTACGCTTCGACGTTGGAAAAAATGCACTGATTGAGCTCTTTCGCAGCTGAAATCCACACTCCAAAAGTAATTTCCAGAATACCCAAAATTTGTATTTTTAATTGACAAGCGAAAAAAAAAACAATTGCAGAGAAAAATTCTTGTTGAATAACCAAAAAATTAACTTCCCTTTTTCTTTCTTTTTCCCCAACTTCAATTAAAGAAAATATCTTTATTTTTTTGAAAATAAAATCAAATGATGAATCATTAAAAACATAAAAAATGACAAGTTGCCCTCTCAATTTTAGTTAGAAACTACGCATGCACTTGCACACAAAATATTGCCCGATTTAAATTTCTTTTTACTTATTTTGTTTAATAATTTAACATTATCACATAAGTCCCCATTTTAATATCCAATTTAATATTTTATTTAATACGAAACTATCCATTATATTTAAATTTAAAAATAAACATAATTAAAATATGGAATAATATCCATTATATTTCATTAAAATATTCCTCATTAATAAAATAATAGTATATAATAATTGAATCATCATAACTTTTTGAATTAATTTAATAATTAATTAATCAACAACCTTCACTTAATAATTTAATAATTTGATTTGATACTTTAATGAAATCAACCTAACACTTACGGATATCTTTAAACTAAACCATCTAAATGAACGACAAAAAACAAAACGATACCAAAATGGGAACGGGGTTGCAAATGGCCCACATCATCAAACACAATGACGGGGTGACGAACTAGGGTGGGGAACTTTCTTGTCAACTCCGGTTTCCACATCATACCCATTGGGCTTGTAAGGCATGCTCAAGCCTGACATTGCAAGTGGATTCAATGCCTATTACCTACATCCTGCATGAAACCAAATGTCAAGCAACATGTATATCCAATAACAAGCACACTGTGAGAGGAAGTCGTAGTGTAGCAGGCCACTCGTGAATGAGCGATGCTACACCATCCTCTCATCAAGACTCCAACTAGTAAACACATTATCATAAATATCATAATGCAATTACTAATCAATTGCATAACAACATAGTACTACATCTAGATGATAAACATAACCAGTTAAATCCAAACACCACATCAAACACCATGTATCAACATAACATAAACATCCAGAATAGTATCATAACCATCCAAGTAAACTAAACTATCAACCAACAAAATCAAACTGGTGAACAACCACCAACATTGTCTCAAGGTACACAACATGACAAGAAAAAGTATCAGAACAATGACAACAACACGAGAGGCATTACATAATTATTCATGATATCAAAAAGGGAAAACAAATATTTATTCTATTTTTAGGAACTTGATAGTATTTCTTTCTTACTTAATTTTTTTTATTTTCTATTTTTCTTTTTGGTTAACTCATCAATCTATTTTTTCTCCTTTGCCACTTGGCTGACCTCTTTTTCAACTTCATTGTCTCTTTGTTTCAGTTAACTTTCCCATGTTGTGGTATTCTCTGTAGACATGTTTTAGATATTTCTATTTTTTGAATCACTTTTCTTTCCCATCCTTCTTACTTTTTTCATTTTAAAATGAGCAGCTTTCCTTTTCACATTGTTTTATTCAATCTCATATGTTGATCTTCTATTAAATCTGATCATTTCATTTTCCGAATTTCGTATATAGATTTGATGTACATCTCTTCACTATTACAACTACCATCTTCAAATTTTCATTGTTCTTATTGTGTTGACTACAAGTGCAAAATCTATCGGTGTACATTCTATGGTTGGAATTAAAAGAAAATTATTTACTTTTGTTGCAATTTTCTCATTGGTTTCTAGTATTTTATTTGTGGTTTCGTCATTTTGACATTTTTTAGTCTCTGCCATGTATGCAGGGAGCTAATGTTATCGCCTCAATCTTGCATATTAAAATTGAGTCAGTACTCACGCTTGAATTTTTTTTCCAGAGTTTTGTTGATGTTGTGGGAAATATTTATTAAAAGATAATTGTCGATGTTTTCTTGCAATTTTGTCATTGGCTGGTGGTATTTTCCCTGTGGTTTTGTCAAATTTTTATATGCTTCAAAATAATAATTGTCGTACACATCTTTGCTATTGGAAATATTTCATGAGTTCCTTAGTATAGTGGTGTCTTTGCATGCACTCTTCGTGGGGACATGTGGCGTGTTAAGCAATACATTTGCATTTACTATTTGTGAGTTCTCATTTATTGTGAGTAGAGTGGAGTGCATCTATCATTGGCGGGTAATAGTGTGAAGTCTTAAATCTGTCTATCAATCTTTCATGAATAGATAGTTAATTTGGATTGGAAAAATACAAAACCATGAGCAAAATGCCAAAAGTCAATGAGGAAATTGCAAATACATACACACACACACACATATATATGTATATTTATATATATATACTTGTATATGTACATATGTATATGTGTGTATGCATATATATATATATATATATATATATATATATATGTTTCTATGCATATATATATATATATGTATATGTATGTATGTATATATGTATATATGTGTTGTGCATTTTGCATTTACCTAGGTCTAATTTTCATTTTTTGTGAATAGATTCAAGTGTAGTTGCCATTAATGTATTGTGGTGTTGAGTTTTGAGACTGTCAAGTAAAGGACCATTTGTGTTGTTTGGTAGATACACACACACATATGTATATGTGAGTAGACTGAAGTGCAACCATCATTTGTGGCTTGTGGTGTGAAGTTTTAAGTCTGTCTATCACTCTTTCATGAATAGACAATTAATTTGGATTGAACAAATAGAAAACCATGAGCAGAAAGCCAAAAGTTAACGAGGAAATTGTAGAAAACATATATATACAAGTATATATATATGTGTATATATATTTATATATGTACATATGTATATGTGTGTGTGCATATATGTGTGTGTGTGTGCATATATATATATATATATGTATGTGAATATATCTATATGTATGTATGCTATTTTTGGATTATGCATTTATGTGGGCCTACTTTTCATTTATTATGAATAGATTCAAATGCAGTTGGCATTAATGAATTATGGTGTTGAGTTTTGAGACTTTCAAGTAGAGGGTTGTTTGCATTGTTTAGTACACACACATACATACATATATATATATATATATATATATATATTTATATATATGAGTATATATATATACATTTATATATATGTGTATATATATATATATATATGTATATATGTATATATATAGAGAGATATATATGTATATATGTGTCTATGCATACATGTTCATTTGCTCAGATTTTTTGATCCGTGAAATCCATCTCTATTGAGAGGGTTTATACCTGTCGTGTTGGCAGTGATAGAGAAGTTGGTTGTAGTTTCTATATCTTTTAAGTTTTGATGTTGCATTTTTTTAACCTTTTACAATGATTTAATCTTAGGTATTCTTTATCGATGAATGTTTTCATGAGTTGGTTCCTGTTTTCCCAATTTCTTGATGGGCTTATAATGTTTCAGTGTTGTTTTCGTCTAGTGTGGATGTTCAAATTCCAAAAGTTTTAAAATGAAGCTTATGCTATTTTTTTGGAAATATGTATTTTTCCATTTCAAATAAACTGTGTGCACACGAAATAGTGATAAACATTGGAAGAAGTCTATCTATACATGATATAACTAATGTACCGTTGATGTTTCAAACCATGCATGTCATGGATATTTTATATAGATAATACTTCTTCCAATGGTGTCTATTTGGAACTGTTAAAATGAAGTTTGTGGTTTTCCTTTCGTCTCTTTTGTCATTGGAGAATGGTGTGTTGTTTGTTGGTTCTGTGTGTTCTGTAGTTGCAATTAGTTATTATATGTATGTATATAAATATAAATATGCAAATATATAGCAAACATACATATATATGTATTTATATGTATGTATATATATATGTATGTATGTGTGTGTGCATATAGATATATATGTTTATGCATATATAAATGTATGTATATATTTCTATATGTACATATATATATGTGTGTGTGTGTGTATGTATGTATGTATACATATGTGTTTATATGTACATGTATACTCTGTAATTTTACATTTATTCAGATCTAATTTTCTTTTGCTATGAATAGATTCAAGTATAGTTGCCATTGGTGCATTATGGTGTAGAGCTTAGACCCTGTCAGACAAAAGATTATTTGCATTGTTTATCACATGTATATATGTATGACCATTATATAAGTATATTTAGGTACATATATATATATGACCATTATATAAGTATATTTAGGTACATATATATATATATGTGTGTGTGTGTGTGTGTGTGTGTGTGTGTGGATATGTATATATAAAATTATGTATACATGCATATGTATATGTGTTTATATGTGTGTGGATATACATATAGACATAGGTCTATACATATGCTTTTATATATGTATATTTATATACATATGTATATATGACTGCATATGCATACATATATATTTATATATGTTTTTGTATAGGTGAATATATATGTGTGTGTGTGTGTGTGTGTGTGTGTGTGTGTGCATATATATACATATGTATGTATACATATCTATAAATGCATATATAAATCATCGATATTGTTCCACATCATCTTGGTTAGAAACATGACATAATGTGTTTTCCAATGGTTGCTGAATTTGTAGGAATCTATCCCAATTGTTTTTTGTTTGGCATCTTCTATCTGGTATCCAGATCAGTACACTACTGCAACAATGTGTAGATGTATGCTCTGAAGTAGTTTAAGCAGTTGCAAAAACTATGGCTAGAAATGTGTAAGAAAGAGAACATAGACAGTTAAATCTATTGATTCAATATCTAACTATTATTTTCATTGTGGCTGATAAGCATCATAAATCGTCTTTTAGGTAAATTGCAATTCCATTTATTTTTTATAGGCTAAATAGTTTCAGATAATGCATTATAGTATATGTTTGTGACCTTCTCTTTGAGTTGGTTTTCAGGCTAGCTATAGATAGAGAAACTGAAATTGTACAGGAATTTGCACCTATGACAATGTGTGTTGTTCAAGAAGTAGAGATAAGAATTGAAAAGTTTGACTAGGATGTGAGTAAGATTTAAATTATTTCGTTTTATACATTCATTTTCAAATGTCCCCTGGATCATGTAAGGTACGAACATTAAGATTTAAGCTATAATGGATAATGCAGTGTCTTCTCCTGGTTTTGCTTACTTAGTCTTCTTATTCTTTTAACATGATTAAACTATGGGACAGTTTGGCTGCTGACATGGATCTGACCATTGGTGTTGCTTCTTCAAATGTTACCAAACTACATCTCAAAAAGGTAGCTAGAATCACAAGCAACAAAATCATATTTTCTTGAAGTGATTTTTGACTTTCCTAACTACATCTATTGATTGTCATAGCAATAAGCTATTTCTTCTATTATCAAGGAATCTATCAATCTTAATAGTAAATAAAATCTATGTAACCATGCATTCCAATTCCCAATCAGACATGTTGAGTACTATGAGCAATGCAACTTGCTCACTAGGGATACCCACAATGAGTTCTTGAACATGTGCATGATGCCCATGGATGAAGAAATAGACAAAGCATTAGGTATATCTTGAACAAGTAGACATGTTTCAATGACTTTCTCTCTTTCATGGAAATACAATTTACTTGAATTGAGTACAAAATTTGAAGAAAAAGGGCCTAGACTCATTTTATATAAAATATTTTCATGAATAGAAGGATAAATTTAAGTTCATGATTTGAAGAAAATGCATCACGCCAATAGTGTGCAGAGAACGTTGGCACACCAATTCCCATACAATAGACATAAACGCTTTAGACATACATAGATTTAATGGTTTTATACATTGAAAATTTCTAATTACTTAGACCTAATTTTCATTTTCATTTAATAAATTCAAGTGTAGTTGCAATGCATGTGTGCAAATAGTAGGCATTAACCCATAAAATGCAAAGATGTAAAAAAATATAAAATGGCATTGTAAAAGATATAAGAACCTACAAATGATTTGCTTTTAAATTCAAAAATTGTAGACATAAACCCTCTCAAAAGGCATCAATTTCACCCTCATCAAACATAAGTATGTTTATGTAGATGTGTGTGTGTGTGTGTGTGTGTGTGTGTGTGTGTGTGTTTATATATATGTATGTACATATACATTTATATATGTGTATATATTCATAAATATTTATGAGTTGTTTCTTCCAACACTATAGATGTAAAGCCTCTCAACAAAGACAAATTGCAACCAACTCTTTCTTTGTTTCCAATATTAGAGACATAGATCTTGACAACAGACAAAAATGTCTGTCTCATCAAACTATCTGAGGTAGTGAGTAAAGAACATGAAAATGACAGTGTAAAAGATATAGGAACTTACAAACCTCTTGCTTCCTACTTTGAATGTGAAGAATCGGTGAATTGGATCATTTAATCTACATATATGGGTAGAGAGAAATGGGAAGTCGAATGGAGAATGTAGGTAGTACATGTCAAAGCAATCATCTTGATTGAATTCAAACAACAGAGTACAGGGCAGAAGAGACATTGACAATTGGGTGATAACAGTTGCTTTTCTACACAAGGGTTGAATTAGCACATGCAAGAGAGTGAATGCTAGTGTGTGGTAATGTTGTTTGTAAAAGAATTTATCTATATCAAACGTCTCTATGTTGGTTGGAAAACTATCTGGGAAGGCAACCAAAGCAGAACAACTTCTTTCCAATTCCCCACATTCTGAACTATGATAGATGTAGACTGTGTGAGTAGACAAAGATATCATTCTTCTTAGCCAATATAAGCAAATGAATAAACATTTAAAATCATTGAACTTTATACCATAAGCAATTAATGGCAGTTGAATTATAGTCTATTGACATTAAATAGGAATGGTGGACTATATATGCATAGGCCCATTATCAGAATGGTATGCTATAGCTAAGAACATTTAAAAGCCATGGAATATTTCCACTATTTAGCAATACATCACACTTACTATTGGCGAGTTTTAATTTATTGTGGGTGGATTGAATTGTAGGTTTCATTAGTGGTTTGGGGTGTGAAGTTTTAAGTCTTTCAAGCAAAGTATTACTTTCCTTGTCTGGTCATTTGATCAAGTTGTTTCATGGCTGAAATTTGTGTCTATTGAGAGGGTTTAGATCTACCATGTTGAAAGCAACAAAGATGGCATTTGTAAGTTCCTGTATCTTTTACACTTTCTTTTTTTTAGTTGTGTATTGTTTACCTCAAATTGTTTGATAAGGATGGGATCAATATATTTTGGGAGGATTCATGTCTAGCATTTTGGAATTGGAAAAACAAAGTATTTGTAAGTTGCTATACCTTTTACAGTGTCGTTTCATGGTTGTTTGCATCTTTGCTTTTTAGACTACAGTCTACACCCAATAAATGAGAACTCACAATAGTAAATGCAAATGTACTGCTTAACACGACACATGGCCCCATGAAGAGTGCATGCGAAGACACCACTATACCAAGGGACTCATGAAATATTTCTAATAGCCAAGCTCCCTATGACAATTATTATTTAAAAACAAATAAAAAATGGCAAAACCACAAGGAAAATACCTCTAGCCAATGAAAAAATTACAAAAAAACAGCAATAATTAGATTTTAATAAATATTTCTCTCAACATCAGCAAAACTATTAAAAAAAATTTGGGCGTGGTTCCCGATGGTCAATTTTAATATGTAGGATTGAGGCGATGAAATTAGTTTAGTTCCATTGTTAGTGATCACTAATATAGGATTTGAAATTAGTGGAGCCATAAAATGCAAAGATGTAAAAAAAGTATAGAATGACAATGTAAAAGACATATGAACTTACAAACACGTCATCTTTCAATCCTTGCACAATAGACATAAACCTTTTCAACAGATAGATTTAATGATTTTATGTGGAAGCATTTTCCAATTGCTTAGACCTAATTTTCATTTGGATTTAATAGATGTCTTTACAATGACTAGCAGAGAAGAGGGCATTAATGGATAATGGTGTTAAGTCTTCTAGTCAAGTTCAGAGACTAATCCATGAAAAAAAATTCAATGATAGGGAAGGGTAGAGATTAACACACAAGATGCAAAGATCAATAAATAATAGACATTAATCCATAAAATGCAGACATGTAAAAAACTATAAAATGAAATTGTAAAAGATTTAGGAACTTACAAATGAATCATTTTCCACTTCCAATACATTAGACATAAACCCTATCAACAAATACAAGTTTCATTGTCTCAATCGTTCTCCAAAGTTTTGCAATGGTCCAATCTCTGTTGTTCCCTATCAGTCAATGTTGTTATGGATTAATTTATGTTTTTTCAATTTTGTCATTGGCTTTTGATAGTTTGGTGTTTTTTTGTATATTCCCAATTCAAATTTATTGTGTATTCATGAAACATTCATAGACATTGAAGGATTTCTATCTATTCAAGATATGTCTGATTTACCATGGTTCTGAGCAAATGAAAAAACAATGCAAATAATACTTTGCTTGAGACACTTAAAACTTCAAACCATAAGTCACTAATGATAGTTGTACTTCAGTCCACTTGCAATAAATGAGAACTCACAAATACTAAATACAAATGTACTGCTTAAAGATTCCTACAATAATTTTTATTAAAAAATAAATTAGAGATTGACAAAACCATGAGGGAAATACCAACAACAAATGACAAAATTGTAAAAAAAATAGTACTGTGTACCTAACTATGATAGGCTTATGCATTACTAATGTTTTTAACTATACACATGTTTTCACTGCACATGTCTCTATGGATAGGTGGCATTGTTCATAGTATTTCACATGCCTTGTCTAGAACTAGTGCTAGTGTTGAGCATTGGAAATTGAAATACATTGTTATAGAGATTTCCTATTTATTATTAAGATTGATAGATGCTTTGTTGTTCTCATATGGCAATTGCCATTATTTTCTATGTACATGGGAACATACAAGATCAAGTTTATAACAAGCTATGGCCTAAATTTGTAAGTTCACTCTTTATTATCTCTACCTTATATAATCATGGCTATTCTTTTTGCAAGAGAATTACTTTGGGAAAGTATTTGATTATTGTTATGTTCTGTCTATATATTATTACAATGTCGTTCAACAAAGATATATTGTGAAGTTGATAATTCGATGTTTGAATGAATATTTCACTTATATTTGTAGTTATACATAAAAGGACTTGGTTGCTTGTTTCCAATCATTTTTAATCAACCCTATTTCGCTACAGGAATCAAATGTGATAAAGATGAAACCTTTGGTAGGGTGGCATTCATGGTTAGAGAGTAGAGACTATAGAAATTTCCTAGCTTCAAAGAACTTGAAAAACTCTGTGGCTATGTTGGCATCGATATTGGTCGTTGTTGCTCTGTTTGAGCTACTAGTAGTAAGTCACTAAGATCTACGTTACAAAGCTAGGATTATGTTTTAAACTGTATGAAGGAGAGCTATAATTTTGTATATAAGTTTTAATACAAGATTTCAGAAAAGCTTAGTTTTCATGCACATTCAAATGGAATTCCTAATTAGATGTTGGGGAAATAGGATTGCCTTGAGTAGTGCAATGATGATGCTCCTTAGGGCTTGAGAGCACAAAGTTTTCTTGCATACTGCATTTCACAATGCCCCTTTCCATAGCACATTTTATTTCTCTGTTTGGCAAAGTTTTTGCTATTTACAAATTGAAAGTGCAGAATTTCCTTAGAAGTTGCAAGGTTGCAATTACATTGATACATATATGTATATATATATACATGTGTATGTATATATGTATACATTTTTATGCATATATATATGCATATGCTTATGTGTACACATATATGTATGAATTCTAGAACCATACATGAAGCTACAAAGTATAACAATACTAGTGCCAAAATTGATTTATGTATTTTCTCGCTACTCAATTCATTTGGTTTTTTTTTGTAGATTCTACACTATATATGATTTCCAATTTCATAATACCTTGCAACAATTTGTGTTCCTCTTGAACAATTTGAGTAATACATAATCATGCTTATTTCTTTTTTTCTTAGTTTTAAATTCATGTTGCGCTGCCTGATAGTCCTAAACCAAGTTTCATTTTGGTCACATGGAATGATCTTAGGAATTTGTTTTTGCATTGTAGGATTCTTCATGCACACTATGGCTGTCCCATATATTTGATGCAAGAATACACATATGGAAAGTATTTCCATTTCCTAGGGCCAAAACATACTCTAATTGCATGAAGCCAAAAAGAAATCTGAACTTGGTTTGTTTTCCAAATAGATCAGGCCATTGTCACTATGACCCACTTCAACAAGAAGAACAATTGACTCAAAACATCCATATGAATGATCCACTT
>VDFB02300532.1:0-21001 GCA_007258455.2 Sequoia sempervirens | reverse complement strand
ATGATGAGGCTGGTCAATCTAAGAAGAAAAAGAAGAAGAAAAAGAAGAAGGATAAGGAACACAAGGCTTATGATTCTTATATGGAGGAACTTGATGTTTCCATGGAAGATGAGGTAAATTATATGAGTGATAAGGCACAAGATGATGTAGAAAATTCCCAAAATATTCTTGCAGCTACAGGTCTAGAAGACTCTGATGATGGTGAGACAAATTATCTAGTTTCAACAAAATCACGAAGGAGACATGCATACTTTAATTCTGAAGATAATGAACCATTGTAGAAATAGAGTCTGAGAGAAGATGCTCCATATGATGATGATGTCTAGACTTCCTGAGCTTTAACCAAACCTAGCTCCTATTTTCCAAGAGAAAAATCCCCAACGCCCATGGGAAATGAATGATGTGCATTTGAGTTTCAACATATTCCAAGAGAAGATGATGCATACAATGACGATGGATAGGCTACCTCAAATGAATCATTTGTATGCTATCTTTTCATTTTTCCTCTTTTTTTTTTTTATGGGCAACCTATTTTAGTCTATTGAAACTTAAATGCTCATCATTCATTTCTCATGGGCTTTGGGGATTTTTGTTTTGGAGAATAGGAGCTAGGTTTGCTAAAGCTTAGGAAGCCTAGACATCATCATCATATGGATCATCTTCTCTCAGAATCTATTTCTGCAATGGTTCATCATCTTCAGAATCAGAGTATGCATGTCTCCATGATTTTGTTGAAACTGGAGAATTTTTCTCACCATCAATGTCTTCTAGGCAAGCAGCTAAAAAGAAGATCTGGGAATTTTGCATCATCTTGTGCCTTATCACTCATATAATTTTACTCATCTTCCATTGCAACATCAAGTTCCTCCATATAAGAATCATAAGCCTTGTGGTCCTTATCCTTCTTTTTCTTCTTTTCCTTTTTCTATGTCTTCTCAGACTAACCAACCTCCTCATTGTCATCATCCCTATCCTTATGCTTACTCTTCCATAATTCCTTCACATGTTCAAATTTATCCTCTTGATTTCTCCTTTCCATTTGAATCTTTCGTTCTTCATCAACTTTTCATTTTGCTTCATCAGCCAAGACAAGTTGGTGTGCTACTTTAATTGTTTCTTTTTCTTTAAGCCAGTCATCTGTTTTCAGTTCCATGTTTCCAAGCATACATAAATCACTTGATGAGTTTTTATCCACCTTAAGTGCACCCCCAATCAATTCTAGGTTTAGTTGGATCTCATTCCAAGCCTGAGCCATATCTGCAAGACATAGATATGCATCCATATAATTAGGAAACTTGAACAATTTTGGCCTATATAAAATATTTTCTTTTTTAGTATCATGTAGTTGTTCAAACAACCTAACAAGATTAAATAGTGTTGTGACTTTATCCCATGATAACTCAAGTGAAACACCACCTTCTTCTAGTCAATGGAAGAATTCCATATCCTTAAAGCGCACAATTTTTTTTGCATAATTGGCACTAGGGCTTTTATATATGAATTCAACCCAAATTCCATTTCCTAATGCCTCCATAAAATTTTTTGAGACAACTCTAGTTCATCATGATCAAAATGAAGAACCCTAATGTTGTTTAACAATTCAATGGGTACTTCTTGTCTACTCTTCTTCATAAGAGACTTTATTGTCTTAAGAGAATCTAAGGCTGCACTGGGGTCTATCGATATTAATAACTCACCCATCTTGATAAATGAATAGGCATCACATGGATCTATGCGAGTTTCCTTTCTTAAAATTTCCAAAGCATTCTCAACCTGCCCTTGCTGAGCATATATATGGCCTACATCTTTTAAGCTCACACTTTAGGTGGACCTCTAGAACCTTTCTTTTCAAAAATTTGATAGAGAACTCTTAAGACTTCCACCACTGAACTTGTCCACAAAATCCTACGGCCTCTCGCCTTTCCCTTGACTAATGCCATGTAGTAGTAGCCAAGCAGTCATAATCACCTTTACTATGATAAGATTGTGCCAAATTATAATATGAATTCAAGATTTCATGAGAGGGTGGTCAGTTGAAACAAGAGTTGTGCCTTCTGCTTAACCGCCCATAAGAAAATGCTACACTTTGTGAAGAAAAAATGGTTTGCTAAATGATTCATGCCATTGCACAAAGACAGTATAATTCAAAGGCTTTTATTTTCCATTCCTTAATGAACACTACCTTTTTCACTAATTGTGAGAATCCTATAATTAAAAATGCACAAAACTAACTAGAGATATTTTTCCCCATTTAAAACAACAAAATTGCCAAAAAAATGCATTTAAAACTTGCAAAAAATTACAAATAAAATCACGTTGATTTTTGCGCCCAAAAAAAAACCATGAGACCATAGCTTGTTTCTTACTTCTTTATGCTTTGATATATTTTTCCAAGCATCCATATCTTGTTTTAAATCACTTGTTTTAGGCTTTTAGCCATAGCAGCAAAATAGTGGATCTATTTGATAAAATGTTTGCAGACATGTATGAAAAATGTGGTATATTAGACAAGGCAATGAACTTTGGGAAAAATGCCTAAAAGAAAGCTGTGGTCTCATAGTGATGGAATAACCATGAGGAGTTTCATGACAAGTTTAATTGTTATGGATTTTCATGGCATTCCATCACTAAGAGCCCACATTTTTTTGAGGTAATTTTTCAACCAGCTCACTACCTTGTCTATGCTATTGCTTACTATTATGCTTTGATACATTTTTTCCAAGCATCCATAGCTTGTTCGAAATCACCTGTTTTAGGATTTTAGCCATAGAAACAAGGTAGTGAATTTGATAAAATGCTTTGGTAGACAATAAGTATGAAAATGTGGTAGCATATAGGACAAAGGTAAAATGAACTTTTTGGAAAAATGCCTCAAAGAAATGTGGTCTCATGGAATGCCATGATACAAATGAGAAATTGATAGCTTCTCCTATTCACATATGCAATGTGAAGTAATTTCATAACTTCTAGGTTGGACTTTGTAAGAACTATATTGCACTGAATTTTTTCTATCTATCAACATCTAGTTATTAGTTATGAAATGTGAAGTAATGCTTTGAGTTTGAAAGATGTGCAATGCTCAACAATGCAGATGATTATGAACAAATAATTGATACCAATTCATAATATACCCCTATATTCCAACCTAAAATACATAAAAAATCCAATCATACACATTATTACCAACAACTAATTGAGACCAAAATTCAAGCACCAAATTAAATCTTCTTGTCCATTAATTGCTTCAAATAGATATTACAATATAGCATAAGTCTTCTCATATATGATTCTATAAATGCCTATGATGATGATATCAAAATTCGGTCTTGGTTTCTCTTTTATAAGAGAAGCAACAAGCTTCAGACCATTACAAAATATGGCATCTTTTCAAAATTCATGCCTCTTCGTATAAACTAGACTAAACATTAGTTTTTATTAAAACATAAAATAGAGAAAGTAGATAACTAATGAAGTTTGCAGCACTCGTGATACCATAGTCTATTAATCTCTGTAAGGCACCTGTGATCATTGAAGATCTATTCAAGGTCCTTTCTCCATATTAGTGTATCTGAATGTGTAGTTCTTCCACTATGACAACCCCAAGGCCTATTGTCTCTTCTCCCACTCGTACACTGTATAATCATGTGGCCATTTGTATTCTTGAATTTTCAATATATTTGCAAGGTGAATCTTCCATCAGTTGTCTAGTAATACCCTGCCATCCATGATAAACTTAGAATATCCAACATCTAATGCTATTACTCCATCCATGATTAAGTCAAACCTGTCAAGACTCAACTCACCATCCTTTTGTATGCGAGTGATGCACTGTGGTACAATTTGGCCAAATTCACTCTTCCATTCGTTGAGGTCCTTCAAGTGGTCACCATCTTTTAATAGTGTTGGCACAAACCACTGATTCAAAGTATGAAATGAATCTATTATTGTTCTGATATTTTGGTCTTCTCCTTGCATATATTGGAATTCATCTATAACTATTTTGGCCATCTACTCTATAGGTTTTAATGTTGTAGGAGCCTCAATACTCCTTTGTAATATTTTTCACAAGGTTACCAATGTGTGGTGTATGGGTTGCTAGTTCTTAAAAAGGGGATCCAATATGGGTAGATGTGTTTTTATCTGATCAATTTCCCGTGTCAGTGAGTTGTAGCAATCATACACACTTTCCAACTTATCCACAATTAGCTTTATCCTATGCTCAAGGACCTTCTCTAAAACATTGCAGATTTTCTTATTCACTCCTTCCTTACCCTCATTGTTGGCTTTCTTTAATTCTTCAATATCCTTTCTAAGAATGCTCACTTGCTCAGTAGAATCACTTTCTATATCAACTAGAGGAGCAAGAGGATGTTGGTGTAACATGATTTCCTTGTTCTGTGAGGGGCCTGCTCCTTTCAATTGTTCCTTCAACTTCACATTTTCCATGAATAATTTGACTTAATCATTTAAAACTTTTGTTCCTTTTCGTACTCTCCCAATCTAGCTTCCATCTCCTTAATTGCAGCTTGGGTGAACATAGTTGAATGCATTGTCATGGTTGCAGCTTCTAGAGGAGATGTATCCTTTAATGTTTTCACCATAGATGTCCCTTTCATTTCCTGCACTACATCTAGTAACCTTGTTTTTTGTGTACTCTTTTGTTTGGCCTAGAATACCAAGGTTTCAATCTTAGGGTTATACACTGTGCCACTTACCCCTTCATATGAGTCAAACTTAGAAATCAACATTGGGCCCTCCAGTGTTCTCACTTGATCAAGTAAAGACATTTTCTTTAATTCCATATTGGGCCCAATAAGTATATTACTTTTCAAAATCATCTCTCTAGCCTCTTGTGGGATGACATCAATATTATCAATCCTTAATTCATTAAAAGTTTGGGCTACTATTTGGTCATGTTGGGATTCCTCAGCTCCCATATTATTTACCCTTGCTTCAAACTCTCTCATTTTCATCTTAATCTAAAAGTCTTTAAATTCATGGGTTTTGATAAATTCATCATCTTCCAAGAACTTGCAAGTTGCAACTACCCTGTCATCCTCATGCATTTCTCTTTCTCCTTGTACCTCAATATCGATTCTAGCTTCAGGCATGTGGGTTTCAATTTCAAGCATAGGTTGGCCCACTTCAACATCATCCTTGAAATGTCTTAACACATTAACTGCTTCTTTTGTATCTCTAACCTCCTCACTTATTTCATAGGAAACAAGTGGCTCTATCTCTTGTGTCTTTTTTTTTAAGAAGGTGGTTGTTCAAGAGGTGATCCTAAAGAAGCATGACATACTGAAACAATATTCAGAGTTGGTTCTGTAATTACAATGCCACTCGACCTTTTGGGAGAAAATTTGGCAAGGTCCCTCATAGTTGCTATAGTCTTAATTAATTCATGAAACCTATTAATTATCATATCAATCCTCTTGATAGGATCTGCTTCCTCTACAAAATAACCCAAGAAATCATCGTGCTTCATCTTTCTTTCTTCCTCAAACCTTTTCATAATTTCCCATTTTCTCCTCTTGTCATATACCTATTGAGGAGTGAAAAAATTTATCATTACATCTTCTTCATAGTCAATCTGGTGAGTAACCATAACCTTGGTAAGGATGGTGCATCTTAAAAAATTCATGTGACCCTCAAGGTCAAAAGCTCTTTCCTTTCCAGATTGTAAAGAGTACCTTGATTTTAGATAATTCTGCAACTCTTCAAGTGTATTGGATCCCACTGATAGTTCCCAACATGTTGTCAAATTGGGTAGAAATGTACCCTTCCTTTGTTTACTCATGACATCCTTTTCCATCCATAGAATTTGCCACATGAACTCTAAAAAGGCTAATTGAAGGGGGAAAAACTTTGGCATTATATGTGGGGCCTATGGGCATCCATAAATCCTTATTATTGTGGTATCTGGTAGAAAAAACCAATCATTGAAGTTATGAGTATGGCCTTACTCAAGTTTCAAAGCCAAAGGTCTTAACAATTGTAGCACAAGTGTGTGTAGTCTTGGTGGTTGGTGGCCAAGAAATCTCATAATTCTATACACAAACTCATCATAGAATATCACGTAATTTGAATTCTTACATCTGATGTCCCATTTATAACACCATAGTTGCACTAGCAACAAATTCCCCTGCTTATCAATCTGACCCAAACACATCCTTTTCCTCCATCTATCTTTATTTTGGTATAATATCAGGTGGCACAACAAAGAATATTTCCTAAATGTTATGGGGGCTCTATTTTACCTGACTTGTAGAAATGCTTCATGCAATGCTTCCTCAGGATATGAGGAAAAATCATATTCAATGTTCATCTCAGGGTTTTGGATCCTCATAGCCATCATCATTAAACCAACTGGCATTTACTCTTTTGCATCTATCCCAAGTACTTGATAGAGAGAAAAGTAGGTTTTCTTGAAATAGAATTGGAAATATGAGACTTCAAATGGTTCAGTAGCAGAAGGGGATATAGGAATCACCCTATTGTTCACACCCCTTTTCATCTATCCCAAGTACTTGACAAAGAGAAAAGTAGGTTTTCTTGAAATAAAATTGGAAATTTGAGACTTCAAATGGTTCAGTAGCAGAAGGGGATATAGGAATCACCCTATTGTTCACACCCCTTTTAATTTAAATGGGGACTTCGTCACTTCTATGGGTTTTCCTCAATCTAGTATATTCTTCTATACTTCTTTGTAAATCAGTTTTAGTAAGGGCTTGTTTGTTTAAGTCAAAACATTCAATGATGGCCACTTTAGTCAACACAACTAATGGTGAGCCATCTAGAAATCTGACAGACCTATTAGTAGGATGATAACTTTGAGCCAATACTTTGATGAACTCTACATCTATAAAAACATTTGGGACAATTAACTTGGCCAAATCTAATGCCCATGGATTTGACGCCAGAATCTTTCCCTCCCTTTTTTCATAAAAGTACCAGAACAGTTCCCACCTAGAGATATGGATAAGGGCATCTCTACAGCTGTGAGCCACATCATTAAAAACACTCTTAAATCCTCTCTCAATTGATTCAGGGAGTATATACATGATAGACTGGTGTAAGGACCTCTTTTTAACCTTAGATTCTTCCTTTTTAGTTTCAAGTTTTTTCTTCTTGGGTGGCATGATGTCCTTTTTAGTTTTAGGTTCTTTCTTCTTGTGTGGCACGATGTTTAACTATCTTACTTCTCCTAGTGTATCTAAAATGTAGATTCCAAACAATCTTGTACTCGTAAAACTTAATACACAATTTAACTATCTTACTTGTCCTATACTTCTGAAATGCATAATTCCAAACAATCTTGTACTCATAAAAATTAATTCACAAGAGTTTTGTGCACTTACCCGAGTTATGATGGTTGTAGAGCTTAACCTCCTCAAACTTCTAGCTCTCGACACGATAATTTTTACAAATGAGTGCAAAGAGAATGTTGAATTCTTGGTTTAATGGATTCTGAGCTCAGTCATGTCAACATTAATATCAATCTTACACCAAATATTTTGCTCGTAGTTTGAGTTTGAACATGCACCATTGATTTTAAAAGATCAGATGGTTGATGTGATTCATGCATTTAATACCACTTTATCACCATGACTTTCTATAACTGCCACAGGATAGAGGGTATAAACTGCTATACCACATGCTTCTTTGCATTTCAATGTGAGGTAGCGGGATCCTTACCTTATACCACAAGCTTGACCTATTTAACCCATAGTACTGTGGTTTACTTTAATGTTTACCACCATACCACATGCTTGGTCACATCCTTTCACAATATAGTGGTTCTTACCACCCTACTGCATGCCTTTATGATCTTCCTCGCGGGATGGCGGGTTATTCCTTGCTATACCACACCCTTCATTTTTCCTTCTCGTAGTATAGCAATTTATGATGTATTTAAATTCTCTCATACCTCCCAACCATGTCCTCATCATAATACTTTTGTGGTATGGTGGTAAACATCTTCATGTTGTCTATTACACACCGCCAGCCTGCCAAGGGTTCAAATTATTGCTACAAGATCATGGTAAGAGACTGTTAAGGGATTTGGAATATTTTTAGTTGGACATGTTTTTGCTTAAGTATATATATGATGAATTTTTGGCTTTGTATAGGTCTTTCGGTATCAGTCAGACTTAAAAAAATTATGTGTTTAGTAAAAAATAAAAAAAAGGAATATAAGGGTCAAGGCTTGGGTCATGAAGCTCAAGGTTAATTGTGATGATGGAACTAGGAAAATTTTTAAGGTTCTAACACACCTCATGATGAACTAGACTATGTTTTTCCTTCATCCTACTTGTGTTATGTTTTTATGAGTTCTTCTCTTATGAATATATCCCTAAGGAAAATTTGTCCTGCAATTGTGAATTGTAAACATCTTCTTGGTTTTTGATCAGAATTCTTTTAATCTATAAACAAAAATTCATTTTATGTTTCCATTTACGCTGCCATCAATAGATTGAAATAATAGTTACTTCAACTTATGAACTCAATAAAGTTTTAATCGATTCAAGTTTCGGGATTTATACATTATTGTTTATTTGACTTCAAGAAATGAAGACAAGGATTGTAAGGCACAAATTAGGATGATAGTGATCATAATGTTCAAATTCTAGACAAAAAAATATGAGCACACATGTATTGAAAAGAGGCCAAGAATAATGAATATTTTTTGTCTTGGTTTCAGTGCTGCAAGTTGTAAATCCACTAAGTATATATTATTTGTTTAATAGTGTTTACCCAAATTTTATAGGCAAGAGATTTATGTATATAAGACAATATGTTTTTTTTGTTTTATAGGAAACAAAAAGAGTGCAAAGAAAATGTGTAGAAAAAAAAGGATATAGTGTCACCATCTCGTAGAAGCCAATGCTTTTGTGATTCAACAAATGCATCTGGTGAAAATGATAGTTGTGATGATGTGCAACCTGGTATAGCACATGGTGATGTGCAACCTAATATAGCACATGGTGATGTGCAACCTGACATAGCACATGGTGATGTGCAACCTGATATAGCACATGGTGATGTGCAATGTTGTGGTGATCTCTTGGGACTAAGTCTAAGAGAGATTATTGAAAAACATCAGGGCAAAGGAACAATAGGTCTGCAAATTCTTTTATCAACATTAACATATGTGTTTAATAATGTGGAATCCACAGAGACCAGCACTGATCTACCTACTCATGCCACACCTAATGTGGCAAAGGAGCATGAAGTTTCAATTAATGAAATTCATGAAGAGAGACTACTTGCATCTGTTGTGCCTCAAAGTGCACCTGTTGCATCTAGAACTTTTGATGGAACTGTTGGATCAACCAAAAATTTTGGTAGTGGTAATTTAATAGAAGATGTGGATGCTTTTGTCAAAAGAGAAAGATTGAGTCAATATTTGTATAGATCTACTGAGAGGAATGCAAAAGAAACAAAATTACAAGGCAAGAATCCATCATTGCTTGAGGTATCGAGAGATGGTGAGTCCATAGGGCCAAATGCTGCAAAGTGGGCCACTGAGTTGGGTGTAAGATGTAGGGCCCATTTGGATATTTGCAAATCAAATTTTGCAGAGCAAGATCCATGAGTTGTGGAAAATGTTATACAAAAAATGGAAAATGCTTTTGAGACTATTGGTGGAAAAATATCTAGAAAATATTACAAGCAAAGGATGAGATTTTTGATTAACAATTATAGCTACATGTGCAGAAAAACTGTCATGTTGGGAAAAGAGAGGTTTGACTCCAATCTATCTCCCAAAGAGTGGGAGGCATTGAGAGAAAGTATGAATTTCAAAGAATATTCGGTAAAGATTAACAGAGGAAGAGAGCAAGAGATAATGTGACGGATGGATATACATTTGGTCGAGGCGGGTTGCACACCACAATGGACAAATTTGTAGTAAGTGTATGGATTTTTGGTTCAATTTACATTGTGTTATTTATTTTGATTTTTTATTTAACCAACTATAGGTTGAAATTGACATTGTATTTTAGGTGGACAACAGTAATAAGAAGCGGGTGAAGAAGATATTGTTAATTATATGGCAACACTAGATGCTAGTAAATTTAATTAAGAGTAGGATGAAGTTGAAATATAGTTCATCAACAAGGATTTCACATCCATTTGTTCAATGCCCAATAGGATCCTTTGTAGACATGTCAACTCATATGAACAAGGGTACCAAAAGGTAATGAGTTGCATATTAGGTCTCAGTCACCAAGTTTCGCAGTTGGTTGAAACCATTAACCCTATGGTTTCTGCATGGAATGAGCATAAATCCATGGATTCAGATGAGGTAAGAGGCTCTATTGATCTCATTTCTTCTTGTTTGGAATTTCTATATACAAATGCCTCTTAATATGTAGATTATTGAAATCTGAGTGTAGGAGAATCCAACCCAGTTTCTTTATTGTTGGAGTGATCCAGAAAATGTTCTTTTGGAAAAATTTATAGCTTGCATTCTTTACTTGACTATTGAATGCTTTGTATATTTTTTGGCATGATGGTTAAACCACATGCAAATAATTTTTTTCAAATCAATAGGAAAACAAAAATGCCTTAAAGGTGTCAACAGAGCTGTCAATATTGATAGTGATGAAGTGGACAAGATGCATAGCACAATCGTCTTAGTTGTTCTGAAGTTGAGGTAATTAATATAATAGTTGTCAGTTATCTATCCCAATGTTTTGTCATTCTTCATGCTTAAAATGTTCTTTTGGAAAAAAATTTATAGCTTTTGCATTCTTTACTTGACTTATATTAATTTTTGCATGATGATTAAACCACATGATGCATAACAATTATATGTAAGGACAAAAATAAAAAGGCCCTATCAATGAACTCTCCCCTAAGTTGTACAAATTAATGTCTTCAATGATGTTGATAGTGGTTATGATGATGAAATCGATGAGCATGCACATGATATTCATAGTGGTAGTTGTGCTGAACTCGAGATGAGTGCTATGCAACCGCATGCAAATACACACTATTCAAGTAAGTAATGGTTGTTTTATTATGTAAATAAGGGTAATCATTACCTATTTGATAGAAGTTGGATGTTAGAATAGTAGTGAAGTGTAATTAGCTAGTATACATAGATCATGGAATTAAGGGAGAACATATAACTTACATATGGAAGCTTAGAGCTTAGTTGTAATACACTATTTTATAAAAGCACATACAAAAATTGATTTGTTCCAAGACATAAGACATTACATATAGCTACCAAAAACAATATAATGTGTATTTTATATCTAAATGTAATGTGTATTTTTTTTCTTCAGACATTCATTGATAAACTCCAAGAAGGGGATACAATTGAGGTGTTCGATCCACACAATGGTGCTGCTACGAACATTGGGCAGATTCACTCACTATTTGTATACACCTGAAAATGGTTTGGAGAATATAATTAATTAAATATGACTTATTTGATTAATTAACCTTAAATTCATCTACTAGTAAATAAATAGAAATATTTATTTATAGTTCATTCTTCTAAATTCTTCAATTTTAAATTATCCTATCTTAATTAAATAAGCAACTTCAATAGTTGGTATTATTTAATTATCTAATCATGTTTCCTCTTAATTAAATAAATATATCCTAATGTTTTATTTAATTATCATATCCTTTTTTATTAAATAAGCAAATATCAAATATTTGTTTCATTTAATTAAATATCTTATTTTGCTAAATTTGAATACATCAAAAATATTCAAATAAAGGCATAAAAGCAATATTCCTCTATTCACTCACTAATAAAATTAGATATTTCAAATCTAATTAATTCGACTAGCATTCACAGGAAAGCTTTGGAGACAAACTTGCAAGAAATCCTCTTCAATCTCCTTCCTCTGATTCTTCCTATCATTTGGCCTAATGTTTTCATGGGGAGAAACCATTCCCATGATCAGATCAAGCTTCTCAATCTCTTACCATTCAATTCTCCAAATTGAATCCAAGCCTTTGCTGTGTTGCCCCTTCACAAAATTATTGTTGTGAATCTATATATATAGCCTTCTGAAGCAAAGAATGGATCCCAACTTTGTGCAAAATTACTATGCAGGAATAGAAATCAAGCAATCAAGCAAGCAATAGCAATAGCATCTTAGCATCATAGAAATCATAGCATCTGTAGAATCAATATCATGACTACATCATAGTTCTACCATAGCTTCTATCCATCAGGTTTTATGTCAGCATAGTTTATAGTAGTATCAATATCATTTAGAAATCACCATATAGAAGTACATCATTGCATTTAGCATCACTCCATTCTCTAGATTGGAATTTTAACAGTCACATTGCTTACCAAATCTGAGAGCCCTCTGTGACCTTATAAATCTTTGGAGATAGGAAACAGTGAGACACTTTCAAGTTTTTTGTGCTTTAAATTAGTTAATTGCTATTAAATCTTGATATAATGTTTCATTAAGAAGTGTTTTTAGTTGTTTTACTTATTACTTATTCCATACTTACATTTTGGTGCCCACTGTGGTGCACTAACCCCATATTTTAACAATTTTTTTGAGAAGTGTTCGTACAGGATACATGCATGTTTTCTTTTAGCGCGATCAAGAGATTCTGCAGTGCTTCCACCAAAAGTTTTAGCTTCGATAAATTTTGTAGCACTTAATTGTTTTAGTGCTTCCTCAAAAATTTTATAGCACTGCTAACCCTTTTTTTAGCACTTCGATAAATTCTATATATAAAGTACTGACCTTTGTTTTAGAGCTTTTGGACTATTTTAGTGCTTCTGATGAATTTTGTAGCGCTTCCAACCTCTATTTTAGCACTTTTACAACCAATCTTAAAATGACCATATCTTGGTCATACGAAGGTCTTTTTCGAAACTTTTTTTTTTGAAATGGGGTAGAATTTTATAAGCTATGCAATGGTGTAGGTATTTCTCACTTTTTTTAGAGTTAAAAATTTCAATTTTATATTTAAAGTCAAATCACATTGTAACTTGGTCTAAGTTTTAGGTGGTTTTACTGCTTAATCATTCATCTAACCCTTATATATTCTTATTTCTTGATCTCATCTAACATTTTGAGCATTTATTGTAGGTTTTAAGAGGAAAATGGAGCATTGAAGTGAAAGAAAAAGCATTTGATATCCATTGTAATAGTGTTTTCAAACACTCATGGGAAAATAACCCATCATATGTTATTTTTCATTCATGCTTTAGGACCAACTAGCATTACTTTGGGCTTAAAATTAACCATCTACACAAGCTTTGTCAAAGTTGGCTAAAAAGAACATTAGAAACTCACTGGTTTTTGGATTTGGATTAAAATGAACCAATCCTAGGGTAGCCATTTGGATTAAAATAAACCAATCCTAGGGTAGTCATTTGGATTAAAATACACCAATCCTAGGGTAGTCATCATACATTTCTAACTCGGTTAAAATGAACATCATGTCTTTTGTGAAGAAATATCTTCACATAGAATAAAAAACTATCATTTGATCTTTAAAATAGAACATTGTTTACTCTGATTGTGAGGTGATAGGCCTATGCTCTCCCCTTAACTAGGTGATCAAAATGCCAGACTAATCTTTTAATTTCATGCACTTTATGCTTTGTTAAATCCTTTAGAAGGCATGTCGTTGTGGGAAAAAGTACTTGCCCTACAGGAACGACCTGAGTGGGAACAAACCAAAGCTAGGTTTTCCAACCCACTATAAAATAAAGTGAATCTAGGGAAACCCACATTTACCAGAAGTGTGCAAGATAACCATCCCTAAAATCTTTGTTCTAAAGATTGGGAGGTCTCTTGAGGGAGTTTATCATTTGCCACTCCGAACAGAAACCCTATCTATGAACCATAGTGTAGAATCGAACTTAGTCAGTAACCAGACATTGTAATACTCGCAGTGCAAGGGGAGGGAAGAATCTACCCCCAGGACACCGTATAATTGCCAAGGACTGTTTGCTCAAGGGATCGAGAAATCTAACTTTGAGTACGCACCTGGAAAAAACAAAAACACAAGCACCCTCTAGGGGGTGACATGACTGTGTGAGTCGATGTAATTTGAAGATGTGGGTTGTTGAGTATAATGACGACCTTTTTCAACTTAAGAGTGAGTTTTCTTGAAGTGTATTCTTTGTTAAAAAACTTGTGGAAATCAAGAAGGATCATGTTTGATTCTTGAACATACACTTATTGTTTAGATTCTGGGATTTAAAACCAACTATTTTACAATTTCTTGTTGTGTTTTCAAAACATTAATTCAGATAAGATCATCCTAAAAAACACAAAGAAAACAAGAAAATAGAAAGCTATTGGAAACCCCTATCAGACAGTTAACATCAAAATTTAGATTTTTAGATTAGAACATAAACTTTCCTAAATCAAAATAGAGTCTTAAACCTGCATAAACTGGACTTTACAATTGAATTTGTTCAAATCAAACCAAGATCTACCATCCAAAAGTGTCTCAATCAAACACATTTGATTAGTAAGTTAAGTTTTAGGATCAGTCATCTTAAATCAAAGAAATGAAACTGTATAATCAAACTTATCAACTTAGTGTAATCAATAGAATCTATCATTCTATTTGACTTGAGTTAATATCCTTGACACTATACCAAACTAAGATAAAAAGTTTATTGAACACAATAATGTTCGTATGTCCATTTTAACAAGGTCACGAAGACTAAAAATCCAAAGAACAGGAAATTGAAACTCAAACTACCATGGCCTAAATAGATGAGGATCAATTGAATGCTTTAAATCAATAGATGGAAAACATTCAACAATAATTCCAAGACATACAAAGAGAAACCACAGAAAGATATCTGCTGCAAGACATCTACCCATCTCCTCTTGACCAAACAATGAACATGAGACCTTCTTCACCAAAACTACATCATCCAAGTTCAATGTATTTGATTTATTACAAAAGTTCAATAAGCCCAAATCTAAGTCCTCAAACACAAATGATATTGAGCAATCCTATCATGTCATGCATTTATCTCCATCCACCATAAGCCAAAATAAACCTCAAGATTCTTTCACTCAAGTTAACAATTCCATCCAATCATCCTCTTCTATCATATCTTCAACATCCAATGATTCATATCAATATCACAATCCAAAGCATGCTAGCATAGACTCCCCTACACATCAAGATCAAAATATTCTTTCCACTCCATCCAATGATATCAAAATTCCACAAATTCTTCCAATCTTTGATCAAGATCCCATTTCTCAAGAATCTTATGACAATCCCCTCCTTTCACTTTTCATCCAAAATAATTCCCTTCCATCTCAAGAGACAAGTATCCTTCCAAGTTCTTCTTCCACATCATCTAATCAATCCATACCATCTCATGATTTTATTGCATCACAAGAGCATGATATTTCTTCCATCCTATCTAATGATGTCTTACCAACTGATGATCAAGACATGCTTTCTTAAAAATCTCATGATTCCTTCCTCATCAAGATCAAGATATACTTCCATTCAAGGATACCTTTCATCCCATGAAGATGTTTATTCTTCTCATGATCAAGATATGCCTTTCATACCACTTCATAATCTTTTTCAAGTCAAGATCAAAACAACCCATCATCCCCATGTCAAGAGCCTATCACACCTATTCAAGCTATCCATGAACCCCACACCTATAAATTGGGATCCTCCACCTTTATCCATTTTGGTTTACTCCAACACCTATCCTCTCATCCATATAATATCCCTCCCCAAAATGGCACTGATCTTGTTTCATAAACAATACATATCCCATTGGTAAACGAATGTGTCAAAGTATGAATTACAAGGAAAAGGTTAGGCCTTCATGAACAAGGTATCCTAGAACCCCTTTATGTTCAAAGCCCATATCACCACGGCCTTGATTATATGCCTAAGTGTCCAAGTTCATCAAACCTTCCATATATCCTAGGTCCTCATTCTAGTTCATCAAGCATTACATATATCCTAGGTCCTCATCCTAGTCCATCAAACCTTCCCTCTATCCTAGGTCCATATCCTATTTCTCAAGAACAACAAAGGCACACTTCCTTGATGCCCTTTCAAAATTCTACCCACATTTACTCATCCATAATACCTCCATATCATTCATCTCAATCCACCCCTCCCATTGTTCTTGGAAGCAATTTGGGTGCCAAGTATCAAAAGCTTCTATATCAAAATCCACATGTATCAAAGGATCAACATATCTCCTCGAAGAGACATGCAAAAATAAAAGAAATTTTGATCCAAAATCAAAAGAAATTTTCAAAAGGTCACAAAGGCCCATCAAAGAAAAAGACAATTTTCAAAGACCACAAAGGTCCATAACCAAAAGAAAATGTCAAAAGGCCACAAAGGCCCACAAAGAAAAAATAAAGTCAAAAGTCAGTGTGGATTCCTAAAGTCTCATAGAAGTAATAAAATCTAAAATTGGCATCGTAAATTCTGCTAACTAAAATCTTCTCCTCCAATTTTCCATCTAATAACCTATCACCTTCCAAATCCATTTTTCTCTCTCCATCACCTAACACCACCCTTCAAGGTGTGTTACAACATTGATCTTTTCCATCCTTTCCATCTATCCATCAACAAAGCCTTCCAACCTCCCTATCCATTATCCAACATTCTCATCCCCCATCTATTCTCTTTAATCCAAACCTTTACAAGTCCTTAGATTCTTCCATCATATAATTAATCTACCAACATTTAGGAGTTTAATTCCCATTTTCCATCGTTTATTAGAGGGATATTTGGTTGTGAAACTTGATGCTTAAGTCCTTCATCCATCTCCCTATCATCCATATCCTATCTTCCATATTCTCTTGCACTCTACACTTAGGGACAAGTTTCATCCATCTTATCATTCATGGTCTTTATCCTTTCTATGCTCATTCCTTACATTTACACCTTTGATCTTGACAAGGTTGAGGATCTTCTTGAACATCATATATCTTATCCTATACACTTTATCCATATCTTCCATACCATATCTTTCATCTTATCCATATTCCATCGTTCTTACTAAATACATGCTTTTTTCCTTTCCTTGGTCTTAATGAGGAATAGGGGAAAAATACTTGGGCATTGTGTTTGTATCTTATCTAGTTGATCTTGATCATACCATTCATTATTTTTATCCTTGCTTTCTTCCATTCCATATCTCCTAGCTTATCAAAATCCATGTCACAATGTCCCTTTGCAACCTTGAATCTTATCATGCGAATCATATTTTAAGCCTAGCTACAAAACATTATCCAATCCTCATATCTTTTGTCAATCAATCATCAACAATCATCAATCTTATCATACTTATAGGAAATTAGTGATCCTAAGTACTTATCATCATCATGCTTTATGGAATCAATCATTCCTCACATCTTAATCAATCAACCATCATATTTTCATGAGATATAATGCTTTTGCATTATATTTTTGCAGCAGCGGAATCTTTCTATTTGATCTATCATTTATCCATGGTTGCATTATCTCTATTGTGGGGCATCTTTTTCCTTCAACCATTCATATCATATCATTCCATCTTTTAAATATCCTCAAAACTAAAAATAAAAAACTTAAAACCCACACAAAGAAAAATACAGAAAAAGTGAAAAAGTAAAAAAAAATACAAAAAAATAATAAAATCTGAAAAAGGTGCAATAAAATCTCATGTACATATCCTGGAAAATGTGGTTGTGTCTCACCCTAGCTTGGGGGGAAAAATCCTGAACTCATTGGGGGCAATAAAATTTGAGCCTAATCAAATGGACAAACATCTGTATGACTAACACAACAAACACAATGATCATAGGAAGATCTGACATTGAACATGTACAACAAACATCAAAACCATTCCACCAACCATTCAGACAAACATTGAAATCGTGATTTCAATATGGATGATCTAATCAATAATGGTTGAAATACTTTAAGCAAAAGTTAAATTATTGTACTTTGATCTTTGTTATCATTTCTTTGGAGTAACTTAACAACGCATGTACCTAACTAGAGAAGCTTGCGAAGAAAGAATGGTATTTCTTTTGTCCGCCGCTCTGTGAGTTAATCATTGAGGTTATTGTTTGAATTATCGTGAGACGTGCTCTACAAAGTATCACTGATGACATTCCAATTCACATAGGAAAGTGATTGATTCTTGACTGTTTACACAAGAAATGCTCAGGTAATCTCAGTTTAATTATACCTCGATGCTTGTGTTTGCTTGGAATATCAAAAATCATGAAAGTAATACTCAGGTCATCATTGGTTTACATTATACCATTGATGCTTGTACTCACTTTCAATATTTTAAAATCTCCATGATGATACAAAGCACAATAAAATAACTATTAAGATTCCAATGTTTGCATGTAGATTTGCACAATAAAATAGATTGCATTCATGATAGTGTTACATTTGTAGAGTATTTTGCTACAAAATTAGTGAATCATTCAATGACGATATCTTTTCTCATTAAAGGATTGAGTATACTTGACAGTAACAAAAAAATCATCATTATCATATAGCTGCATAATCATTTTCATTGCATTCATTAGAAACATTTAATTTATCATTTCGTGATTTATCATTTAAAACATATAATTTGCATTAATCATGTCATTTCTTCAATTGTAAATCACATCATAAATTGCATAAGAAACTATAAAAAACAAATCACTATGTAGTTGCATCTTTATTTATCTGCTCATCACATCATTATCACACATTCAAAATAACATCATATATATCATTCATAATTTTCATCATTCATTCATCACATCATAATTTGCATTGATATCACAAGAATAAAAGTGCACATATACCATTTACATCATATATCATTTACCATTAAAACATCATAACCATCATCATACATATAGGCATACATATGTCATGATTATAAATTACATCCATACATCATACATCCATACATCATCATAATGCACATCATAGATAGAACATCATAAATCATAAAGCATGTCATCGTGATTATAATTTGCATCCATAACATCATAATAGAAGGATCATCACATGGCATATAGAACATAGAAATAAATGCATCCAACATAGAATCATATAACACACATGATAGATCGATAAAATCTGCTGCATATCATATAGATCTCAAAATCATAAAATGTCAAGTATACATTGATGTCTTAAATGAAGAGAGATATAACATCAAAAAAGGTTGTAATTGGAATGCACATCATCATCTCAAAATACAACAGAGGAATCACATCATGAAAACTAAGTGCTACTAGCTCCAGATGGTGCAGGCATCACAGGACTAGTACCTCTACCACCACCAGATGTACTAGGATCTCTCAGGTCTCTGGGGATAGGCTAAGTCACTAATAGTCCGAGAACGAGTCCTGCCAAATCGGGACTTTTTGTAGCTCACTCTTTGCTTTGAAGGGATGACATCATAGAATTTACCTCTGTAATACTCTACCTCCCCACCAATATGAAAAACCTCTCCCATATAATCTACAACAATCATACCATTTGCCAATCTCTGCAATCTCTCAGTTGTTGCCTAAGCTCCCTTTGCAGTAAATCTGGTGACATCTCTCTTAGCTATCAATGATGCAATCTGACCCTGAGCTTCCCTTACAGTATTCTTGGTGGCATCCCTCTCGACTATCAATGTTGTGATTTGAGCCTGAGCTATAGCCAACTGAGCCTATACTAATGCTAGAGCTTGTGCGTGTGATTGGGCCTGTGCCTGCATCTTTGTTTTTGCCTGAACCAACAAACCCTGAGCCTAAACAAGCTGAACCTGTACAATCTCTAACTGCACCTGAAGGCTTGCAATCTATAATTACTCTGTAAGATCTCCCATTACTTGCCTCTTACAAGGCACTGTATGCTCATGCACATCTAATGCTAGACTTGACCCACCTGCAACATCTCCACTATCAAAATCATACTCATCTCCACTGCTCTCATCAACATTATCCCTCTCATCCCCACTGCCCTCCTCATCTCCACTACCAACCTCAACATCCTCCTCATCATCATCACCAACCTCAACATCCTCCACCTCAACCTCACCAACCTCCTCTCTCCTCCACCTACACCCATGTGCCACAACAACATCCTCCTCTACAGGTAGTGGAGTAGGCTCATCAGGAATGGTAATGCGTGGGAAAGGATGCAAAGCCATATACTCTACATAATTTTTTTTCATAGGTGGCTCAACAATTTCTGGACGGATATCCCACTCTGATGGCTACAAAGACTGATACTCCTGAACAACATCATATGATAGAACAGGCCCCCACTCTATAGAATCTGACTAACGACGGGTGTAATGAGCAACACCTTGGGGCATCCCCTGGACCAAACCATATTGTCTATGTACTTGTCTGATCAAGAATCTCTCTAACACCCAATGAGTCTAACCAATCAGTAACATAGACTAACAAAGAAAAGGCACTTGAATATCATCCTCATCCCAATGCTCACAATCTAGATATGGATGCCATGTCACAGACTCTATATCATCCATCACTCTCCTCCAATGCTCTAACTTACCTAGTCTAGATTGAGTAAGGCGACCTACATATCTATACACATAAGGTCTCATAACTAGTCTCTGTCTCACTGGCACTGGACACATGGCAGCTATGTCCTCCCACACCCACACCTGTAATAAATTAGCTCCAGATGACAAACTGCAACCTCAAAGGTAAACAACCGAATGCAAATCATGATACAAATGGGAGATCATACACATGCCCCAAGCATATCTCATCCCATGAATAATCATGCTCTCCAACACATAGCCCCAACCAACAAAAAGTCCCTTTGACCTATGATCAAGACAAAGGAACTCTCCAATGAACCTAGCAAGAACTGCAAGAAGGGTGGCATAAGCATCCACCATCTCATGCCAAGGAATCCAATATCCAAAAATTTGATCATCTTGAAATACTCTGCAAAGAGCATTAGTCTCACTTTGCTTTGTGGAATCATAGAAAACAACCTCTCCAACAATGGGAAT